>VXAU01003513.1:42036-69195 GCA_013399695.1 Formicarius rufipectus | reverse complement strand
AAAAAAAAAAAAAAAAAAAAGATTTCCTAAGATTAGCTGATAACTTGGATCTCTCTCATTTTCCCTAAGATTGTCAGTCATCCTCTGTGAAAGACAAGCAAGGCAGGAGGGTCTTTGCATCTGGAAACTTACAGTTTACAACAAGATGTCAGCTGTTAAAGAGACACAAAGACAGAGAAGCTGTGCTTATGTACAACTCACCAGTGACCACTTGTGAAAATGCCACGTGACTGGGATTAAAACTTCAGCCCCAGTAGATATTGTCCCTGCCACTGCTTGGTTCACCTCAAGTGGCTGGCATCTCTCCAGAGTCGCTCAGAAGGCAGCTGCTCAGCCAGTGAAATCACTGAAAAAAACAGAAAAGAGATAGATTCAGCTTCTCAGTGTCACTATACATTATACAGTGAGTTAGACTTGCTAATCCCTGACTTCTTAAAACGTGATTTTCCTTACTGCATGATAGGGAGAAGTACAGTTCTGGTTAGTGTTCATCCATTACTATCAACATGTGAACTTTTTAAATACTAGTAATATCAAAAAGAACTCCTCTATACATCTAGCAGGAACCTCATGGTCACGATAACTGAACAGCTTCCACTTTAAAGCCTGCTGCATACACAGTTTGAGGCTGGATCCTTCTTCCAGGGCAAGGTGACGAGTTTACAAAGCCACAGACCTGACAGGCTCAGCAGAGCTGAGAAGCCTGCAAACCCAAAGGGGACAAGAGATATATTGGAAGAAATTGGAGACAGGTCAAAAAACTCACAAGTAGTGTGGTTGGAAACCATGGGGCACCGGGGGAAGGAAAGAATGAATAAAGTGAACACCAAAATGAGAGGCAGAGAAAGGAGAGAACAAATGCTTTAATTTTTGTTAGGTTTTTTGGGGATATTTTTAGGGGTTTTTTTGGGTTTGCAGGGTTTTTTCTTTTTTTGTGTTAAGATTACAATCATGGTATTCTCCCATTTTCCCTCCAAATTCTGCCACCCCACAATTTTGAATTTGACACTCAAGAGCTAGTCCTTTTCTCTTTCATTTCTTTAGTCATATCTAACCCTTTGTTCTTACCTAGCTGTAACACACGTTGCTTCCAGCTTCACAGCTGCACCATTCCAGGCACTGACTAGTCCTTCAAATTTTAGCAAACCTGCTCACTCTATGGTGAATTTTCTTATAAGTTACTCTCTTTAGGACATAATTTTGATTTTGACATTATCCAAATTCTGCGACTTCTATGAGAGGTTTCATTCCCTTTCCCTTACAGGGCCAGTCCCACAGTGATGCTTTCTATTTTACAATTACAATAAATCCACCTAAAAATAATTAGAAAATACAGATCAATTTGATATAGAACCAGAACTGGGAAGAAGCAGTAACAAAGTCAATTCAGTAATAGGGCAAATGACAATAGATTAGTTCAGTCAATTTGAATTGATCCAGTAGTCTCATATTAATATAGGAAGAAAGTAGTATATTAAACTAGTTTATGTTCTAAACCATATCTAGTTGTTTACTAATATGACCAGATTATAGTGGTGGTTTATCTGTTACTGACCTATTTCTGTCAAAAATTCAACACTTTAATATTTGAAAGGGAGACAGACAGGGAGTTAATGGTTTTCTGATGAGGAAATGCTCATTAAAGAAAGGACAACACGTGGGAGTAACACCTTAAGGCAGTACAGGCTGCCTTCCACCCATACTCATTTCCCAGCCATGAGCCTCAGCCTTTCCCAGCTCACTGACCTTGGCAAGGCCCTCTACCCCTCCATGTCCACTTTCTCCCTTGCAAAACATGAATAAATGTGCCAGTCTTCTTAATGACAGACGTTGCAAGCTTGCCAATACCCATGATCAGTGCAAGAGGACCAACATCGATTCAGAGGAACCAAAGTCAAAGGTTGAAAAGCAACAGACCAAAGAGTCTTCCTTCAGGAGCAATCACAGTGAGATTTTCATGCGTGCATGTCTCAAAAGGGCAGGGGGCAGACGTAGCCACTTGAGGATACGCCAAAGAGCAAAAGGGGTACGCTCAAAAGTTACCTCTAAATAGAACATGGTCATCTATAAAGCTCTGAGACAGGGAATATGTTTAGTTGCATGCATACCTATCTATCTATCTATCTATCTATAGCTCTATATATGTATGTACAGAGGAAAGTATAGTATATTGAACCTTGGGAAGAATAAATCAAATTACCAGCACGGGCTTGGGACTGATCCACTCGAGGGTAGCTCTGCTGAGAGCAACCTGGGAGTCTCGGCGGATGACAGGTTGACCATGAGCTGCCCATGTGCCCTTGCAGCCAGGAGGGCCAACGACATCCTGGGGTGCATCAGAAAGAATGTGGCCAGCAGGATGAGGGAGGTGACGCTGCCCCTCTATTTGACCCTGATGAGGCCACATCTGGAATACTGTGTTCAATTCTCCACAGTTCAAGAAAGATAAGGCACTACCGGAGAGGGCCCAGCAGAGGCCATGAAGATGGTGGGGGGTCTGGAGCATCTCTCTTATGAGGAGAGACTGTAGGACATGGGCCTGTTTAGTCTAGAGAAGACCGAGAGGGGATGTCATCAATATATAAAAATATCTCAAAAGAGGGAGCCCAAAGGATGGTGCCAGGCACTTCTCAGTGGTGCTCAGCAACAGGATGAGCAGCAATAGGCATAAACTAAGACACAAGAAGCTCCACCTCAACATGAGAAAGAACTTTACACCGAGTATGGCAGAGCACTGTTTCAAAACCCACCTGGATGAGGTTCCTGTGTCACTTGCTTTAGGTGACCCAACCATGGGTTGAACGAGATGATCTCTAGAGGTCCCTTCTAGGTCTAACTAGTGATTCTGTAAGTACTAAAAAAAACAAACAACTATGCCTCTTTTTTAATAGTAACTTCTGATCTCAGTAGCTTCTTACATAGAAATTAATTCTTCTCAACAGAATGGAAGGCTAAAGAATTCTGCTAAGAAAAGGAAGCACCAAACATTAGCACACTTATTGTTTCCACACTCCTTATCTCTGAAATTTGTGATAGATTTGGGGATTCTCATCTGAAAGCCAACACAAAACACAAAAAGGGTGGGGGGGAAGATTTCACTGGTCAGTCTCCAAGCACCTCCTTCCTAATCTGATTCTACTACTTGCAGCCCTGGACATGGACACAGTTAATGAATAATGACTGGGCAAACAAAATATCAGACAATGATGGAAGGGGGAGGGAAGGGTGAAATGATTGTGTGGGCAGCTTGGATTGGATTTGGCAACAATTCGAAAAATTTATGCCTTTTTAATTACAGGAAAAGGCTTTTCTGGAAAGATAAGACAGACATGACATTCAAAATATGTTAGCCTTTGGATTTAAATATATGGAAATAGTTCAAAAAGGTGGGGACTTTCATTGTCTTTTAATAATAAAAAATATCTCTCTCTCAAAATTTAGATCCAAATGTGTGTGTAAACTTTCAGTTCACTTCAAAGCTCTTGCAGGAGAGATTAATCTTTCTTTTATCACTCTCTGCAAATATTACTTACTATAAGTAGGACTGCCTTCTACAAGGTACAAAATATTTCCCAATTTCCTTTTAGTAAAAGCCCAAGACAGTAGAAATTACAGTCACTTCAAAAGTCAATCCAATAACCTACTAACATCATATAAGATCCTCCCCTAGCCAGTTCTACCAAATGGATTATCAAAAGAGGGCACTAAAGATTGCTCCTTGTTTGATTAAGTTTGCACAGTTTCCTTCCCTGCTTTCATTTGCAATTCCAGTAGTTCATGTCAGACTCTCATATGTGAGAAATGTCTACATAAGCACATAAAATGCATTGTACTCAGCACTCCTTTAGTAACAGAGCAGCTTAATAACATACTTTAAAGAAGTCAAAAGGGAAAAGGACATTTCTCTACAAAACTCACACACAATTCCTCAGCTACACAGTAAATAAAAATCTCTCACAGTTCTGGATGTTTTACTGCTACTCTGTCTCTAACTCTTCTTCCTTAACACCAATAATCATACAGCCCATATTTACACAGTCATTTCTAGAGTGAGATATAATCACTTCTAAAGAAGTGCTACTTTGTAACAAACACTATCCTACTATTTAAAATCACAATTTCTATTACTCAGTATCTTTCATCAAGCGATTTCAAATAATGTTTAGATGATTTAATTGTATTGCCCAACTACCTCTGCAGATGCGACTTGCGAAGTGAAAGCACAATTATACAAGGCAGAATTCATCCAGGAAATAGGAACTGTGATACTTAATCTTGCAAAGTAAGTGAGAGATAATTTAAAGTAAGGTATCTACAAAGAACAGCATCTGTGCCAAGAGACTGTTTGTCTTAGTTTTGCAAAGAGGGGACAGAATGTTCTTTTCCAAAGAACCACAAAACAAACTTCCTGAACCAATGTGAGCTTTCTTTTTGCTTATATTTAATCCAAGTAAATGTGGCCTAGCCAAACTTATTTAGTAGTAAGGAAAAAAAAAAAATCAATTATTTTGGCATAGCCTTGTCTTGCAAAAGAACAGTCACGCTCTTCAAAGTGACTACAAATGGTCACCTGAACATATCTAGAACCACAGCTACTCTGTGAAATGACTAATAATAGTCTGGAAGTGGGAGTTTTTGACTATTTTTCTAAAACCACTTTCTTCCACAAAATTCTAAGCTGCTGCAACTAACTCTTCTTTTTTATTTAAATTTTATTTTAATTTTGCTGTCTTTTCCTATTTTTAATGCCAGCCTCTTGATGCACACCAGCAGCAGGGTTTGAGGTTGTGGAAAAAAGAGATGCAGCATTTTGAGATGGTAACACCGCATAGAAAAAAACTTACAATCATCACATACCGGTTCTATTTCATATAATATTTTATTCCTGACTTTGTTTCAACTTTTACTTCCTTTGGTCTTACTCCTGATAGGTAAGTTCACAGGGATAACAGTTCTGTTTACATGTACATTAGTCCAAGTTTCTTCACTAACAAAAATCCTCATCTTGTAAAACTACTTCCAGAAACTCCAGAAGTATAGTTTTTCCCAAAGTACCACAGACATATTTGTCATTTTTGCCACACAAATACCCCTCTCTTCTCACAGTCTGATGGGCTAATATCCTGCATCATTTTGTCAGAACTCCAAAAGAAATGGAAGCTGCCACACAACTCATAGTGAAACACTTAAAAGATTATATTCAACAATATAATTTAAAATTGCTGCACTACAGCCTCACTGCAGAATAGTTATCCTAAACAAACCAAACCAATAAAATACTACCCAAACCTAGGAAGGCTACATTAAAAAAAAAAACAAAAACAAAAACAAAACAAAACAAAAAAAAAAAAAAAAAAAAACCAAAAAAAAAAAAAAACCCAAACAGAACAGAACAGAAATCTGATGGGAAGACAACAGAACTGCAAAACATTTCATGTAACATATCCTGATGCACAGTTTTGGAGGTCTGAGTCAGATGTCTAAAAGTTGTCTGTCTTCTTTGCCACAGGAGCTTAAAATTACTGTAGGTGTTATTATTATTACCACCACATTTTGGACATTTATACCTTCCTTGGCTCTCTACATTATTGCCTGACCTGGTTTATTAACAGCTGTTAGATTTCAGTGGCTACTTATTTGTCATTACTTTCTTTTTTACCTCTGCCTTTTTCCCCAGCTTCAGTTTCTTACAGTGTTGACAATGAAACCAGTCAGTAGGATTTTTATTTTAAAATAGGGAACAAATTATATAAATCTCAAGTTTTATAGTTCTTCATATATTCAGCTTGGATTCACTTAACTTGAGCACATAAAAATTACAATGTCAAATACATTCATATATAAATCCTTTTTCTCCCTACTAGAGGCATATCTTGATAGAATTCCTTGAACTATTTTTTTTTTTTTTAAGTTGAAGAGAGATTATTAATAAACTCCAGAGGTTAAGTTTCTGCCTTTCTAAAGTCAATATAGAGTTGGGATTTCTTGTTAGTGCTACAAAAGATAAATCTGTCTCTTTAGATACAGGCATGCAGTAAGAAAACAAAACTGGGAGCAGCATATTATTCAGGAAGATTAGGTTACTGTCTTCAAATAGCATTACAGACTTTAAAAGGATAAGCACAGAGTATCACAGTGGGGAACACACACATGGATGTTCACGGCTGCAGCATAAGTTCAGCACCTTCTCCCACAAAGGGACATCGTTACATTGTGAATGCTCTTAAAAACTACATCTACTCTCAGACCTTTGACGTGGACTGATGGAGCTTAAAGGATGTGTGTGAACCATAACATGTGGTATTAGAAAAGCACTAAGAAAAATAATTTTGTGTTTGGAAAGGAGCAGGGGGTCTCCTAAAGGGGAAGGTTTCTTACTAGTCATTCAAAAGGGTGCTCAGAGAAGAAATGCTGAGCCCTTGACTCCGAGACTTCGGTCTGATGTGACTTAAAAGACATTCTAAATACCAACTTCCAGATATGACCTTGTGACAAAACCACTCATCATATCCCTGTTCATCCTCTGCATTCCCTCTGCAGTGGATGTTTTTGAGCCACAGATGGTCAGACCAGTAGAAAACTAGGCTGTGAAAAGTAATTTTGCTAGTTCTTCTGGTTGACCTTTTTTGTTCAGTTTTAATCTTCAGCACAGAAAAACAAACAAGCAAACAACAAAAACCAACCAACCAAAACTAAAACCAACACAAAAACCAACAAACCACACAACGCTCCACAGAAAAAGGGAAACATAGAGGATATGGACAGACTTGTGTAAAACAACATCCATCCTTTGCATATCTTGGCACTAGAGATTACTAAAATGTCCACTGTGCTCAGTATCAAAGAAAAATAATGTTCCCAGCTGCCTGCTATCAAGTCCTTTCTTTGCTGGCCCTCTTTTAAAATCAGAGCTGAAATAATCCAGGTAACTGTTCTACTGTAGTCTGAGAAGTCAGGTTCTCTTACTTTTTCAGAAATGCAAAACACACTACACAAAATTCCCAGCATCCACACTTAAATCTAAAAAATAATAAAGTTTGTTTAGAAAAATATGTTAATGCTGCCTTGTGTAAATTTATTATAGCTCACTTGTTGTGTGAGACATTTAAAGATGTCAAAAAAGGGAGCCAGAAAGAAGGAAATTCATTCACAAGAAGGATGTGGAAGCAGCATGAAGAAGCAGTCAGTAACTAGATACTTAAGACGAAAACTCATAGCCAAAATTTGGTTCAGACTGGTATAAATTTAATACTGTGCCCTTATCAAGGCACAGTAATAGTACATAGGTTAGGAATCTGGCCCTTCCTAACACTGTTACCACACTGCAAAGCTGCATCATCAGGAATACCTTGAATGTTCTCTGTTTATGAAGGAAAGCACAAATTCAGGGATCCTCAAAGGAAAGCACAGGGGTTTCCACATCAATACAGCTACGGAACTCCACCACATTACGGCCACTATCATAATAAAAGTTATTTTGAGCATGGCCTGTAATAATAAATCAGGTTTAGTGCCAATAATTTTCCCTCTGTAGCTGAGCAGCAGGGGGAGTTTCCCCACCAGGATGTAATCAAAAGTTGCTTTCCAGTTATATCAAAACTTGGATTCATTAAATTTTTATCTTAAGAGAAGACAGAGCACACCATAAGCATGGCCTCTGAAACACCTCTAACTTCTATCAAACTTAATTTTTTTTCCCACACTCATTCATAGAGTCACATTGTTTATACTCAATTATAAAATCAGATATACTTCATCAGTATATGCCACCCACTCCCTGGGAATCACAAATTGGCACATTATCAAGACATCTGGATGCCAGAATTTTCAATTTATCAATCCATTTTCTCAAACACCATTTCCTACCTGTGCCTTTACGCTCATCCCCAGTTAGCATAACTGATGTTTGAGCTCATATAGTCGCCTGGGACTAAAACACTGTACTGTAAGCGATGATTTCCAGTCTCTTCTGATATTGCCCATTAAGGTCACAAAGCTTCTACTTAAAGCAACCTGTTACACAATTCAGCAGCTAATGACCTTTTTTCTTCTACTCCATCACTGGTACTGACCACAGTCATCATTATTTTCTGGGTGACCTCTACTTCATGAGTTAATGGTTTATTATAATTTAATGTGCTTCACTGTATCACATTCTAAGTTAAATCTTCCTAAAAATCAATGTAACTATGAAAAGCAAGGTTTGTAAGAGATTTTATTAGTCTGGTAATACATCTGGGGGGGAAAAAAAAAAAAGAGTAAGAGAGCAAACCTGTTTTCAGGCCAACTATCAGGTCTAACAAAAAAAAAAGCAACATGTTATTTTGTCAAAAGAAGAATCAGGAACATAATAGCCTGCAACAAGGACAAGGCAGGAATTTTCTTAGGGCCTTCCAAAGAATCAGCAAGGCTCCCATTAGCGTGCAACTACTGATTCCTACTCAAAAAAACCCAAACTAAACCAAACCAAACAAAAAACAAACAAACGAACAAAAAAAAACACACAAAAAAAACCAAACACAAAAAAAAGAAAAACAAACAAAACCAAAACACACAGGGAAAACAAAACAAAAAAACAACAACACAAAGCAAGGCAAGCAAAAAAAACAAACAAACCCACTTCCCTCCCACCCAAAAAAACAGATTCAAACAATAAAATACATTTTTATAGTACTTATCACTAATCCCTCTACTACTTTTACTGTCAGTTCCCACTGCACTAACACACATCACCATGAGCAATCCATGAGTCTGGAGCAGGACTTTGGTCAGGACAGAGCTCATAATACTCTGAAACGAAAGGATTTCTGTAGACTTTAGCCTAAATACTCTCCTCAGATACTACATAAGGATAACAAATATGACAGTTCCTTTGCTATAGGACAAAGTGCTCCAGCTCAGTTTCCTGTAGATGATGACAGGTATCAATGATGGCCAAGTACTCATACAGAACCTACTATAAAACAACATTCCTTTATTCAATTTCAACCCAGTTATTCCCAAGCCCAAGCTAGGAGAAAGTTTTCAAAAAAGTTCCACTTCTTAAAAAAAACCAGAAGAACAACAAAAATCACCACTTAGCTCTATAAAGGTTTTCTTCCTAATGTTTCTTTTACTGAAGCCCATTAAAATCTAATGTTTTCAGTCATGTCTTGCAGTAACACTCCTACAAGCTAAGGGAGTACAAAACAGAAATCCTCATGCTTAAACACATTCCAACTTCTCTCTCTTCCTCCATTTTATAATTTTGGAACAAGAATATTTGTTCTTGATCTGATCCCAGACTCTTCGACTTTCTTAGATTACCTCATCTATGCTTTTATCTGACTACTAATAAGGAGCTGACTGTGTAAGATTGCACACTACGTTTTGCCTCACAATTATGACCAATACACAGTAACTTAAACCAACATTGCTACACAACAAACAGCATGAGGACATTAAAAATCTACATGACCAAAAGGGGCTTCTGTGTATCCCACCCAGAAGCAAAAAAAAAGGTGAAAGTCATTAAGTTTTCCAATTTTGTGTTGCCAATATCAACAAAGTATTTTAATTGTGGTTTGTCTTGTTTACTGCATAGAGTCATGTATTATCATTACCAGTGCTGAATACACTCAAACATAAAATCCCTCTGAACAAACAATTCCTAATCCAATGTTTCATTATTTTAATCTTGCCACCAGAATTCTTCTGGGGAAAATAGATAAATAAAATCAGAAATCTGCTCTAACTATTTAAAATATCTTCTTATTTTTTGTTTTCATAGATACTTTCAGTCTTGCAACTGGAGACATAAAATTTTACGTTCATGGTGATGAACCAAAATACAAAACAAATTCAAGAAAAATGTGAAAAAAGTATTCACTGCAGTCTGAAAGAGGTTAAACCACATCTTTGTATGGAGTAAGAAACTTGGGGCCAAAACATAAAACATAAGACACAAGCTTGTCATGGAAAGGCTGGCAACACAGGTACCACAAAATACATCTCACCCGTATAATACCAGGCTTGGAAAAAAAGGAGAAAGCTTTTTCTGTGTTTAGAGCAGATTTACTGTAAACCCATAGAGCTCCTAAACACTTCTCATCTCTTTTCTTCCTCACCATCTCTCTCCCTTCATGGAGTAGAAATCTGTCAATATCCCACTGGGTAGGACAATTCTGCTGCCTCAGGATCTGCAGAGGAAGCTGTCTGTTTGGCAGTAGGGAAACCATGTTTTTCTGCTACCTGAACACAGTTCAGATGAAGTGTATAAATCCGTGACCAAACCACCAAGTGCCCAGACTTAAACTCTTATTAAGCACGCAGGTTTGTCTGTGAACACAGAACGACTGTGCATGTTGTTATTTTAGCTAAAAGTTAATGTTTGTATCCTTGCAATTTATTAGACAGTGTAAAAAACCACAGAATAACAAACTGGGGACAAATTTTTCAGCAGGGTCTGTAGCAATAGAAAAATGGATTACAAATTTAACCTAAAAGATGATCCATTTCTATTAGATATAGAAAAGAAGTTTTTACAGTGAAGGTGGTTGCCCCGAGAAGTGGTGGATGCCCCCTCCCTGGAAACACTCAAGGTCAGGTGTCCCTGCTCAGGGGGGGTTGGACTACATGGTCTTTAAAGGTTCCCTTCCCAAGCCAAACTGTTCTATGATTCTCCAACAGTCACAGAACTGGTCTCAGTGATCTGCTCAGAACTCTACTGAAAGCAAGGAGAATGGCTGGCTGCTCAGCAGATCTCTCAACCTCTCCTAGCGCAGAACACATTTACACCAGAGAGGAAAATTTTGGCAACTCCCCTGGGATGTTTCATTTCTTTGGAACATTCCAAGAACCAGAGAGCAGAGACACTCCTTTTTAAGCCTAATGAATATAGTAACAGTTACCTGCCTAACTGAAAGCTAAACTTTACCAATTGTTTGTGAGAGATGTGAAGAGGTGAGAAATTCTAGAAGTACCTGCAGTATGTCAGGTAACCCACTGCATTATTTACACAGCCCAAGTAGTGTCATTTGTCTTTCACTTCAAAACAATTTGTGCACCCTTACTGGAGTTTAATAATAAATCCACAGATACCCCCTGTTTGCCAGAATGAAATAAAGACTGCTAAAATAAAGGAAGGATGTACACAGGAGACACATACGAAAAAGACAAAAGAGAAACCTTCTGATGGATAGTGCTCCAGAGAAAACACTTTCAGTTCCCAGGAGGCTCAAAACACTCCTGTCAATGTCAGCCCATGCCAAAAAAACTCCAAACATAAATCAGATACTTCAGGTTGCCCAGCTAGAACACAAACCTACAAAATACATCAATTACATCAGTGGAGTATGCCAAGCACATCCTGCAGAAGTGCAGAACTTCCTGCAAGCTTCTAGGAATTGTTTCTGAACAAGATGGATGAAGGAACAGGCCAAGGAAAGAAGTAAATGACAGTTCATAACAAGAATGTTCCTAGAAGACAGACCAAAACTGTCTTTCACAGCTCTAGAATGTTGAAATCTAATACACTGAACAACGATAAAAAAAAAAAAAAGGCACTGCTGTCTATTTGTGCACAAATTTTCTTATGAGACATAAAAAGAAGAGATACGAAAGAACACTAAATACACTCTACAGAATAAGGAGATATTTTGTTGCATTGAAGGAGGGCAATGTTAGCCCGGTGAAGACAAGCATTTAAAAAATGATTCTACTGGATTTAAATCAAAAGAAAATTTTTTCCTCAGAAACAAGAAATAGAGCTCAAGATGCAAAACTAGTATCAATTTTATTAGAACGCAGACATCCTTAGGAGATTTAGTAATTCTGCACAGTCTCACACATCTAAAGATTCCTAGCATGGGATTTAAAAGGAAGATTTAAGTCAACTTGAGAAGATATATAAAAACCACATTTGTACGTGACTATCACTTTTATCTTTTTCTCTTTGGAGTGTATGGAAAAATCCACTACAGGCATTTTGTTTCTAATACTAATAAAACTAATACTAGAGTTGCAAATTTCATCAAAATAACTTATAGGCTTAGCATGACAAAATGGGTTTTATCAAATGAGCTTTCAACCTGCTGGTCTGAAAAATACTCTTCCCATGAAGCCATAAGCAGAGCAGTCTGTGTATTACTGAAAGTTCATCTCCAGTCTAAAAATTAGTAAGTTAAAATGTATTTACAGAAATGTGCATTTAAAATGTATTTACATTTTAACCACGAAAGTAAGGGTGCTTGTCTGATTACCCTTTCAAGCTTTAAATTCTACAATATTACCATTTTTTCTTTCCTCCTCCTACCACAGGTTTAAATTTAATTGAGATAAATTTGATTTACTGGTCTTCTAGGAATTGGACAAACATAATTAATATCTTAGGCTGAAAATTCAAACTTCTATTAATGGGCTCAGGCAACTCCACAGGGACTTTCAAGTCTTAAAAAAAGTTAATCCTCATGTAAGTGTTGTAGCTTCAAACACTGGGCTTTTCAGCGAGAACATGCTAAATTCTTTCTCCACTCAAAATAAAACAAAGATGTGGTATTTCTCCACAAAGAATTAACAGAATAATAGCTGGACACAGAGTGAAAAGGTTCTTTGTCTTGAAAGTCATAAATGCATCTTCCTGAATAAGAGATGATTGTGTTAACTGGAGCACTGCTTATTCTGTTATAGCAAATATTGCCTCAGGACCTCAACAAACTGTGACATGGCAAGGCTACATGCCAGTTTATTAAGTTACTTCAGAAAAATAATGCTCAGGCCAGGATTTCAAAGTTCTAAACCTGTCCTTATAGGAAACTGATGAAGATGCAGGATGATTCCAAGTACAGCACCAGAATGAAGTATTCAGTCTGTGTGTGTCATAAGCTACTTGAGACTAAGGCAACTGTTTCACTGAGAGATGCTACACTCCACCTGCAAGGTAAAAACACGTAAGTACTTGTCTGTAATGACTCTAAGTTTTATCATCTATAGCATCCATAAATCAACTGAGCAAATATTTAATAGTGATGATGGGCCAATGACTTCACAAGATTCCCTGATCTACCCTTGTGAAAGTAGTGAGACTAATATACTTCATAGTCTGTAGAGTGAACAACATTAGAGCAAATTCTCCTAGGAAAACTAGGCAGGAAGATGCTATACTTATAGAAATAGGAGTTAAGAGTCACTTGGCAAATTCTTTTTTAACCACTCATTATTTATACCAATACTGGCAATCATGGGATGGCTGCAGAAGGGACCGTGAAAAAAGTTTTGACCACAGTGTTGTCAACATGCAGCTGGCAATTTAAATACCTCCTCCTGCAGTGAGTAGAAATAGTATGGCACAGCTTTGTCCCAGGAATGCTACAGACATGCATGAAAACTGACAGAAATGAACACTGTGTGCAGTGGCAAAACCAATGCAGTGAGCACTGATGGATTAAAAGAATAGTTATTACTGAGCTGTAAAAATACTGGAGAAACAGGAAAATGAGGATATCATGTATAATCCCCTGTCTTCCTGAGGGAAATAGAAATGTTTTGCATAAAAGACTTACTCAGAGACATAACAATTCACAGAATTAAAAACATGACATTTTTCAGTCTAATTTGCTTCTAGGTACTTGAAGTGCAATTTTGTTTGCACTCCAACCACTCAATGCTGATACAACAAAGAGCCTGTCAGTCCTGTAAATCATATTTTTAAGTTCCAGTGAGACACGATTATGTGTTATTCAGGTTACATGTGGATTCTTCTTGATAGTGTGAAAGTTGGCAGACCTCCAGACAGGCAAGAAAATAACTATTTTCCCATATATCAGTGGTTGGACAGTTCCTAAAAATCTAACTTTAGCTTGGCATATTGGGGTTCTTTTAGAAATCTGCAAATCCTATGTGATTTGACAGTTTCCAGTACTATTTTCACTGTGAATTTCCTTGTAATACAGGTGCAGAATATGACATTCCTCTCTCCCAGTCTATGGGAGAACTTGAAGCCCAACTGAGCACTTCCCAGGGCAAGCACTGGGACACAGCAAGAGATGCAAGAGCTCTCTGCTTAGTTTGTGCCCAAAAATGAAGAAAAGATTGGTACTAAACAGTCTACAGTACTTATTTATCCTTTCTGCAAGCTGTTACAAATCTCATTATGTTCCAGGTTAAACAAAATATACAACAAAGTACAGCAAGGAGGAAGTGGGACAAATGTTTTCCAGTAAGTTTGCATGCGGGAAAGTAAATATCTGAGGCCTTACACACTTATTCTCAATCAATGCTCTAGGGGTACAAATTATACCTGTCCTACCAAACTGAATGGCTATTTGCATTCAAGTCAGGACTAAGATGCAAAGCATCAACAATAGATTCCTAATTATGACTATGCAAAATATCACCCCACTCCCAACTATCCAACATCATAAATGAGATGAAACAAAAAATTGGAACTCATGGATATGCACAATAACTCCCTGTCATAGGTTTCTGTGGCTGAATGTTAGTAGAAGGGGGAGCTACCAGGATAGTTTCTGTTAGAAGCTGCTAGAAAGCTTCCCCTGTCCTGTGGAGCCAATGACAGCCAGGTCCAGGAGGGACTTCCTGCTGGTGGCCAAAGTTGAGCCAATTAAGAATCATAGTCATGGCTCTGTGATAACATATTTAAGAATTTAGAAGTGTTGAACAGTTGGAAATTCCAGCCATGAGATAACAACGCAGAGACCAAGGTCAGAGAAGGAGGAGGCAAAGGAGGGACCCCATGCTGGAGCAGGGAGGGCGGGAAGGACTGAAAGTTATTTCTCCCCTGCCTTGCAGCCCATGGAGATCCATCAGGGTGCAGAGACTCCCTTGCAGCCCATGGAGAAGCAGGTGGATGCCTGAAGGAGCTGTTGCCCTGTGGGAGGCCCAGGATGGAGCAAGATCCTGGAAGAGACTTGTGGCCATGACTCGTGGAGAAGGAGACCCACATTGGAGAAGGTTTCTCCCTCAGGAGAAGTGTTGTCCGGGGGGTGGACTCATGTTGGAGAGTCTATCGAGGGACCCCACAGGAGCAGGGGAAGGACTCAGAGCTGTGGCCACCCTGTAGCCTGTAGTGAAGACTGTGGTGGATGAGGTTGTTCCCCTGCAGCCCATGGAGACCACTGGGGTGCAGAGACCCAACTGCACCACGTGGAGTGACCCGCAGGACAAGAGCAATGGCAGCAACAACAACCACCTGCAAACCTCCATTCCCTGCTCCCTCAAACTGCTGAAGGGAGGAGTGGGAGGGGAAAGGTGTTCTTAAAAGTGATATATTTCTCACTTTTTAGTTTTATTACTTTTAGTTCTTATCTTGTTAGTAATAAAGTATTTAGCCACTCTGAGTTTGCTTTGCCATTATCTCTCAGCTGTTTTTTGCCTTTTCTCCTTTTCCTTTCCCTCTGGGAAACGGGGGGGCCTGGAGGTTTGGGTGGATACTGGGTGAAAACCTCCACACTCCCTTTCCTCCACCTCCAGGAAGGCAAAAAGTTGGCTATGAGCTGTATTTTTAAAAATACTTTACATTTGCCTCTCTTCATATTTGCCTCCTCTTCAAGGAGACTTACAGAGAGAAAAAATTACCTACAACTTCCAAGCTGGTAACAGAGTTCGTCTGCAAACACGTCTCAGCATAAGACCTCAGGTCACCACCTTAAATTTCTTTGTATCTCTAGCCTTGAGCAAGTTCAACCTGTTTACTAAAACTGGTGCAAAAAAGTGCTCACCAAACCCATAACAAAACAAACTAAAAATAACTCCCTAAATCTGTAGAGGAATATTCTTCAAGGGCAAAGAACAGGCAGCATTAGTTGAGAACTAGATTCTCTCCTGTGCATCTTGGGGGGAAAAAAAAAACAAAACAAAAAAAAAAAAAAAAAAAGAAAATAACTGCCATCCTATGATATCTGGTCAAGTGGAAACTACAGAGTTTTCCACCTCCTGCATCAGGAAAATGGCCTCTTACCACAAAGTCAAGGAAACCTCATCACAATCAGGGTTCAAAGGCAGTCTGGGCTCAAGACTCATCTGTTCTTTATTTTGTACCCCAAAGGCACCACAGCCATCACTCAATGCCACAAATCAAGTGAGGATGAGAAGTAGGCAATAGGAAGCTAACTACTGGAACTGAATAGTTACAGACATCCAGCATACCTAACAAAAAGCTACAAAAGTTGAATGTATGAAGCTAGCAGGACCTGACCACAATCAGAAAGACTCTTACAGAGACTTTTTGGCATTATCAAGTCGTGCAGGCACCTCTCAACTGAATACGCATGTGAAATACACCAACAGGGGTTGTCATACTCCCCAGCCTCTCTCACCCAAATGTACTACAGAACATGAAACCCACTTCTATCTACAAATAGCTCACAGATGGTGCTAAACCCCTCAGCTAGACTGAAAAGAAACCCAAATTCAACATCATAATTCAATCCAGAAGCAAACTCTGAGAGGCACCCAGTCATCATCTGTGATCCATATTGTGCTCTGCTCTGTGAGTGCTTGGGGCACTGACAGGGTTGGCCCACTGCCTTACCACAGAATGAGTGGTAAAACATCACCCAAAATAAGAGAGAACATCTTATACGGAAGAAAAAAAGAGAGCAGCCACCACACTCTTGCATGTGGAAGATGTTGGCCACTTTAAAAGTCTCTTTTTATTAGAGTTTGGCAAAAAAAAGCATAAAAATCAGAGGAGTGAACTATATAACATAAAAATATTTACACAATGGTTCCTTACATTTCATCCCCACCAAGATTTCCTTCTTTCCTTTAAGTTCATATGTAGCCCTGACTGCTCCTGTTAGCTTCTTAGGAAAGGAGAGATGCTTGAACCGGTCTGGACAAGGTCCAGCTTCTGGGGCACTAACTTTGAAGGTGAGCTCTTATCTGTGTGGTGCTTCACTAGGAAACAATTCCTTGGCAGGGCACAGGATGCCAGCTGCTTTAAAGCATGGGGAAGAGAAAGTGATTTTCAGGAGCAGAAACCCAACAGTGCACACAGCACCTGCCCATCCCCTGCTGTGATTCTGCTCAGTGTCTGTGCACTGTGCTCATCTCCTGCAGCATCCCCTTCCCACAGCCACTGCACCAATGGAGGCAGAGCCACAGACCAGAAACTTGGGCCAGACACTCTTTCCTTGTCCATCAGCACCTGGGAAACTTCAGAGCAGCAGCTCCAGTTGCTCACTCAACACAAGAGTGAGAAGGAAACCACAGATAAACAGGGTGCAGCAAAGAGAAGCAGAGACAGAGGGCGAGATTACTTTTCCTTAGTACACCAGAGATAATGTTTTATTGGAGTTCACACACTTAACATATCTGCTGACGACTACTGGAAAGTTAAATGAAGTGTGTACACCTAACTCATGTCCCAAATGGGATATACAGTGACCAGTTACCATAGCAACTTTCCTTTCAAGGTCCAGGACAAACCAGATTTCCGATGCTCCACGCTGCTGCAATTGAGAGAACAAAATGCCCACTATTGACACAGTGCTATTCTAAGCAACTAAAAAAAACCAAAACAAAATAAACAAAAATATTTGACTTAAGATCATAAACTCATTTTCTTTCCCCAGGTGGTCTTGAGAAAGAAAAAAATATTATACACAACAGGTATTCAAATGCAAGAACCCAATGAGCTGGAGGTGAGGGGGCATGGGAAGAAAGAACAGGATGGTCTCCATAACCTTAAAACCTGACACTTAGTACATCTCCATTTAAAAAAAGCAAACCCTTTAGAAATGTTATTTAGCACGAGTTGTAAAAACATGCAATGCCTAGTATTTTAATAACTTAATATTTTAATAACTATTTTTAAAATTTTATTTTAATTTTAATAACTATTATAAAGAAGAGCCTCAAAGGCTGATGAGGCAAGTCTCTTCATTAAGATCAAGTCATTATTTCATATAGGAAACATAAATCTACTCAGAAGAGATCTTTCATTCACTAATTAGCATTAGTACTTTAATAAGAGAATATTTCAGTTTTAATCTGAGCAAGTCTCACCCCTGTACTATAGAAATCCGTTTTGTTAACTGAAGCAGCATTCTCTCCCAAAACAGTAAGCTGCAAACTACTTGCTACAATGGAAATGGCTTTCCTTTATAAGAATTTCTGCAAATGTCCAACTTGGTTATTTATACTATGTCTTTTAGAAATTTCTCCTACTTTTTTCCAACAGATTCCTCATTTCCTCTTAATTCAACATTGAAACCTGATAAGAAAAGAGTCTATTAATTATTCAGAAGCATCCTCATTTTACAGATGAATGAAATTTTATACTATTTCTTTAAATATGATTGCAATACTGAAATGTAGCACTAGCGAAAAAGCTAGCAAAGTTTGCTTTCCTTTGGGATAAATGAGAAAAAAGAATTACATCTTATCATAACAGAAAAACAAGCTGATTTTCCTGTAAATTATGACTCATTGCATTTTTTTGTTTGTTTTCGATTTTTTTCAAAGGAATCCTAACAGCCTTTTTTTCTTCAGGAAGTTTAAGGTTTGCAAAACTTCCTTTTATCCCCAATATTATTATCTGTCAAGAAAGAGCCTCCAAGACATTGCACCAGAGGCTGGCAGAACTATAAGCTTTGGTAGTTAACTAGACAGTCACAACTCTTTGTTTTCAGAGGAATAAACGGGTTGTTGAGAGGTAGTATGAAAATCACAAATCCATTACTAACATCTAGTCTGTACTAACCATTCTCATCACCCTGAAAGTCACCTTTGCACTCTCTATTAGCGATAAATCTCAGATCAAGATCAATGTATTACTACTGCAGTCTGAGCTCTATTTAGGAAAAAGAAAAAGGTTTAAACAAGATAAACTTATAACCGTATCAATTAAGCTCTGTTTAACTGACCAGGTAAGCATTTCAGAGTTCGTCTTCTCTACAGGTTACAGAAATGTTAACCAGTGATAGAACTAAATGACAGCATCAGAATTATGACACATCTACAACTTGCTATGACAAGGGGAAAGGAAAAAAAAAGACAAGAAAAAAAATTGTAAATCACACTTTGTCAGGTCAGTTTTACAGTTTCTGAAACACCAGTTGTACATTTTAGCACACCACTAGTCTCAAATGGTGAAGGTACTGTCAGTCAAAAGACTCCTATTACAAGCAAGGTATGTGTTTGCATTTAGGCATGAGAATGAGAGAAGAGGTCAGGGGAAATAATCTCTGTAGTGGGAATATGCTTAGATATAATAAAGTGGAAGAATAATGAAGAAATTAAACTATACAGGTTTGCATAGCACAGTCTTGTAAGATGAGCAGCATCAATGCTGAGTTAAGGGCCAGTTACAGCTCGAGTCACTCAGAGATTCCTTTTCTTTCTGCTCTTTTGGCTCACAGTCCTTTTAGATGAGAGAAGAGACCGTGCCAGCAGTGCCCACATATCCTAAGGGCTTAGGGTCCTTTAAAGAGAGACGGAAGGTCATGGCCTTCATTCCCCAGGTCTGTATTTTTAAGAATCATTTTGAGTACCTTCAGCGTATGTGCAGACTCTCGAGCCATCGCAGAAGCTTGGCTTTGACTCAGAGCTCTGCACTTGTTCTCTTAAAAATCCAGTTTCTCAAATGCTCTTTCCTCCTCCCCAAAAAGAGCATCCCCAACTCCTCTTGCTCAAAATCAATCAAGCTCCTCTTGAGTGAAAAATTTAGTGTCTTTCATAGTATAATTTTCAGCTTAGTACATCTCCATTTAAAAAAAAAGCAAACCCTTTAGAAATGTTATTTGGCATGAGTTGTAAAAACATGCAGTGCCTAGTATTTTAATAACTTAATATTTTAATAACTATTTTTAAAATTTTATTTTAATTTTAATAACTATTATAAAGAAGAAACTGCATCCTCCAATTAAACTTTTACCTTAAAGCACACAATTTTACTGAATTGTCAAAAAACACCACAACCTACTTTTAGCAACCTGTAGGCAAAGTGCCCAACACCTCTTTGAGCTGCAATGCAGCTCTCACCCCTAACTGTCCAAGCCTTCATCACTACAGTCACTTCTGTCTTTACTCCTGGGAACAACATTTAAATCTGAATGCTGGTGCCTCATGTTTCATCCCCTCTAGATGAACCAGCATATCCATTTCCAGCACTAATAAGTTTAAATGAGTAGTGACAGTTTCCAGTCATGCAGAAACATAGGCAGACTCAGATGTCATTCTCAAAATGGTAACTGATTTGAGAGAGTGCATCACAGTCAAATTGCTAAACTAGAGTTCTGTTTTTAAATGCCTCATTAAAATCCAGGGCAGATCAAAGTGTCTGGTAGCACAAGGATTATTACCAAAAAAAAATCCCCACCATATTTAGGGTGCTAATATGTTAGAATCCTCAAGAAGATAAAGCAATTTTACTTTCAAACAAAAGTACTTGCCTTTGTGCGAGAAGACAACTTATTATTAATTCAAGATAAAAATCACAGTACTGGAGGAGAGTCCGTTTATTGTTTTCACAAGACTTAGTAGACTGAACTATGATAAGAGAAGAATCCCAGGGCTTTGTAAAAGAAGGATAAAAGCTACAAGCTATGGCTTCCTCCCAGGTGGTAGTACTGACATCCCCACTGCAGACCACTGTTTGCTACCAATGTCACAAGCTCACCTGGTACCATCGCTGCAGGGTTAATTTTCAAAGGTCCTTAGGGCATTTTGGCTTTCACTGTCTAGGAGCTGGCAATAGAGGTCTGCAGCCAGTGCAAAAGATCTGGAGACTGTAAAAATATATGGAAACAAACCCTCCATCCATGTGCTATGAAAAACCCAGGGGTCATAGGCAAGAAAATTAACAATGCCAATTTACTTTCCCATTTAACTGTTACCCTTTACAGGGGTAAGTCTAGCTAAAGAACTCAGTGAAAAGAAATTGAAGTGCCTCGTGGCTGGGCACTCTTGGAACCTCTCCTAGCTCTCAACAGTCAGAAGTTTTCAGTGGAGCCCTCATACATTACCATTTTGCTCATTCCCCAGTCAACAGACCACGCTTTTTCACGTCCACATCACTTACCACTAATACACCCACCTCTACCATGCCAATACCCCAACATGACAGCTGATTCTTCAGCCTAGCAAGTGGCTGGAAATTGTGGTGGATTTCAATAGAGAAGAGCTTAGACAAGTTTACAGACAGTAAGCTTCCTAGCTTTGTTTTTGACAATAGCAAGAAAAATTAAAGATGAGCTGCCAAATTTCATTTATTAGAAACCCCAATTAGTCAACCCTGAATACAAGAGATCTCAGCTATATATAAAATTAACAACTCACCAAGAGAGATATTAATCCTCAAATTTAGTTCAGTAGGGCATAGAAAGCGTCTAAAAGACATCACCCTTCATTAAGCACCTACATCAGTTCTGAATTTCCACCTCTCATCTGAAACCTACAGCTGAACAGAGTAAAATCAGAATCAGCGTATATCAAACAACTATTGCAGCACTTTCTCCCTCTGTTCACTATACAGTCTCAAGACAGCAGCATTTTAAGATTTCTTTATAGTACATACCCCAGTGACATACCAATGAGATAGTGTAATTCCTGAGGACTGCAGAAGAACATCAAGGAACATTAAAGAGAGACAAAGGAAACCACTAGGTTGCTTTAGATCCTCTTTCTCTCCCTTTTTTAAAAAAATTGTCATCTCAGATAAACAGAGGGTTTCTCTTGGTTTATTTCCTTTTATGTCTGGAGGTAGATATTTCCCAGTATAGTTTTAATGGAAATATAATGCTCCTTTAAAATAGTACACATTTCAAAGAAAAGATGTGTGTCACAGTAGGATGAGGACGGGAAAAAATTACAAGAATGATGACAAATTCTTTTAAATTGTTTCCAAATTATCTAAGCTTCTATTAATAAAAAAAGCACACCAATTTTATTTTGGTTTGTTTTGTTCTGAGATGTTGTTCTTCTAAATCACAATGATTTAAGTTAAACAGGTAGACAGACAATTTGTTCCATTAATATCAGAGGAACAAATAGATAATTAGATACTGAGGTTCTGATCCTGCACCATCCCTTTCACCCACAGTACAGAGCTTTCTCCCTGAACATGTCCAAATGGGCTAAAAAATACCTTCCAACCAGTAAAATTAAGTCTTAGACAATTCTTGCTAAGTTCTGAAACTAAAGATTTCACTCCATCCAGTGCAGAGGGAGAAGACTTTTTGCTAAGGCAGAAAACATTTGAGTACTACCAAACACCAGAGCCCGAGTGCCATCAGATGCACAATACATGAACTGTATCATTGCCTGGAACACAGCGATTGCAGAAGACAGCAGAACGTATGTACACAATGCATACATTATGAGATGTGGTTTTCCTCTGAAAGACACTAGATCTAGATTTTAAAATTGCAATAAAAGTGAAAAATTATCTGCACATAATACGTACACATATTGTTTTAAGGGTATAAATGAGGAAAAAGCAAGAGAGGGTAAAGCCCTGCTTTGTTTTTTTTGCTAGACCAACAACTTGGTGCATTTCTAGGAGCTCTAGGGGAAATGTGTTTAGAGTTGAGAGTGCACACTTAGATCGAGAATGCTAATCACATACAGTTTCTAATCAGTGAGAGCAGTATCACCACCCCAATGCCTATTAAAAAGAAAAAAAAAATTCTGTACAATAAAAATGACCGCAAGCTCCAGATCTGCATCATTTTTAAGGTCAGTCAGACCCTGAAGGCACATGTCTATCACAGGCTAAAAACAGGGGAATAACTGGAAGGCTTTGTTTTTTTATGTCATTATGGCAAGAACATTGCCTCAGAACATTTCCTCATTGCTGGAAGCAAGAATCCCATGCAGGGAGCACATAAAGACCAAGGTCATCTGTAAAATTACTATGCACTTTTCGTCCTAAAGAAGTCACTGCACCGAAGCTCTGCAAGGGAGGTTTGGAAACCAAGGAGGACTTGCATCACTTGTGACACAGTCCCACACATATCCAATTTTTGGACTCAATTTACTGAATTCCTTAAAGTGACATCTGCAAATCTTGTTTAGTTGAAGCCATAAGGGAGATGTGACCACAGAGAAAAAGTATTATTGCTGGCATTACTGGAAGCACTAGCACAGCATCTGGACATCCCAGTAACTCCAGCACCAGCTCCATGGTCTAGGAGGTACGAAGGCCCCAAATCTCTCAGAAGAACTTCCCCAACACTTCAATGGATTTCCCCCACAGGGTCATATAACCTTTAACTCTTGCAAACTACTTTGAGAGAAGTGGCTCTATCTGCCACATGAGCAAAAATTTACTATGCAGAGAAGGTTACAGGGTTCAGAAAGTGATTTGAGTTTACACAATTTATATAAGGTAGCATGAAGAGAAAGACTTCAGGATCAGCTGCTCTTAGCCCATGAGCCTTTTGGAGAAAAGGTCTAGATCTAGTGAGGAGGAGGAAATCTGGATTGCATCTGCTTTCCTCCCTCCCCCCCCCCTTCCAAAAAAAAACCCAACATCAAACATATATACATACACACAAAAATACTAACAATCTAGAGGGCTGCATCACATACTGGCATTCACACAATTCAAACACAGAACAACTGAAAATTTGCTAATGTACCCAGTGAAAAATGTCAGTGTTTGCCAGGGGCACGTAGTTTAAATTACTGTGCCTATCTTCCCCTGAGAGGAAGGACAAGAAAACTTGATTAATATTTTTCTACCAGCAAAAGAAACGCAGAAACTCTCCTCCTTCATATACTCTGGAGGTCAAACTAGATGATGTAATAATCTCTTGTGGCTTTAAACAGGTTTTATAGATTATCTGAGTTAAAAAGAGACACAATGTCTAAATAGTAACATTCCCTTGAAATTGAGTGCCTCCTACAACAAGCCTCCAGTCTTGGATAAGATCTGGAAGAACTCTGACCATACAAATACTTGTAATAAACCAAAGGAAAAATCCTAGGTAGATATTCCAAAATTGAATACTATTGACTCTATCTACCTGAAAAGTAAATTATATGCACTCACACTATCTTCTGTATGGCCTGCTTTAGCTAGGTGCAGATCTCCATGAAGCATGCTGTCAGAGGAGGTGTCTACAGTATAGACACCATTCCCAGGTGTCTGCACCCAGCTAGCCACAGCAGCAAGGACCTCCATCCTCAGCCAAGAGGCATGGACACCACAATGTCCCATGCAATTGGCGCCTGTTTCTGGTACTGAGAGAGTACAATTAAAATCAGCTTTATATGCCTGCACTGCCCTGACATCTCTGCCGTAGGCACTCCTCTGATAATTTAGTTTGAAGCCTGTTACCATACAATAATTGCCAGAGGTCACACCACTATGGGTCAGATGAGGACCTGAATTCATTAAGTGAACCAATATGCACATTGTCTTTTTGCTCCCTTTTCGAGTACATGGCCAAAGGAGGAAGTTCAGGAAAGATGTGTTGTCATCTCCTCAGGGGAGTTGTTCCTTGTCAGCTACACCATTGTTTAATTTGTCACAAGCAAAACAATACAACATAGCAAACTTCACCAGCTTGTACAAATAGCCTGGAAGTACACTGGATATCACTTAATTCCATGAGCCACTGAATACATGAACAATAAGAATCAGATCACTTTGTTCATATGTTTTGATAACAAGCTATTTCATTTATTATGATAAGTCATAAAACACTATCAAATGTAGTTCATAATCTCTTATAAAAATAATTGCAATCTAGTAATGCAAGACCTCACTGAAGCACACCATTAATTTCTTGATAGAGAATGAGCCAGACTTTGTGCAAATGAAGGATTATGCAAGGTTGCAACACACACATTTCCTTGCACTTAAAACGTGCAAGAATCAAACCTTATTAACACAGCACTTCATAGTATGCTTTAAAATTACAGTCCCTGAGGCAGATTTTTTGAGCTTCAAAAGATAGCTATTATACTACTATATGTTACAGTCTAGGATAACGGAGAAATAAATTCCTATCTAATTGCTGTATACTGGGAGCATAAAATAGTTGCTCTTTCCTACAGCTGTCAAGAAAACCCCGACTTTTATGCACAATGAGGTGTCACCAGTCTCACACAATAAAGAGAGAATACTTTTAACACAATGCTACAAATTGTCTTCCACTTGGATACTGAAAGCATTTTGAGCAGCTAAAATAACCTTTTCCAAACTGCCATCCAGTATTTGGAATATCTCCATATGGGCCTCAGGGTTACAGATGTTTAAACTGCTTCTATTTCTATGCAGAAAACTTTGTGGTTGTAGCTTGTTTGGGTGCTTTTAAAGATTTCTCTAACATTAAAAAAAATTTAAAAAGGATGGTGCCTTTTCTTCCTGCTGTTTTATAATGTTCAAAGTAGCCTGAAAATTTGTTTACACATAATTAAAAAGGACTTAATCAGTTACCTGCTTTGCATCACCTCTGTTTTAAAAGTCCTTGCAGAACAGACACCATGAAGTCATGACACTCATGTCCAGATTTGTGTGATCTAACGTATTAACTCAGGTCTTCATAATTAGAACCAATCCAGAAGCTATTAAGAAATATCCCTTGTAATTTAAATAAGCATTTTACTAAATATTAAGATACTATTAAACCCAGATTACTACCCCATTTAGTAAACTAGAACCACCACTCCCCCTAAAAACCACCAGAAATATCTGCCAATGTTAAAATCAAGACCTCATAACAAGCAAGTAAGAATGCTGGAAGAACTCGCAGAAGATGTTCCATTCTTCCAAAGTTTTCCATCTTATCTCAGCTGTTTACAGAAAAAAAGAACAGAGAAGTTTTCTACAAAGCACAATTATTATCAATCCTCTCCCATGTCGAAGCAGCACGATATTCTTCTTATATCGTGACCAAGTAATCCTCTCTGATCCTCAGGAGACATTAAGCAAAACAACTGTTCCCCCCCACTGCTCCTTTGTTATTATTTTTTTCATACTCTTATTACTTCAGGCAGAAATAACTTGGAGATACTATCATCAGTTTACCAAAACAGAATTCCCATGCATTTATTTTAAGTTAGGCTTTCAGAATTACATTGTACATTAGAGCTAAATCTAATGATTTTCAACCTGGCTGAAACTGACTGGCTCACTAAGACTGCAGTTTAGTTCTTCCCCCCTCTCTCATTTTGCTAACTAGAAGAGAAATGAATCTACCTTCAAGCCTGTTGGAATCAATCTTCTTTTCTCTTTCTCACAATTTATAAGCCAGAGGCTTAAAAAGTGTTCATATCCGCTTTTAACAAGCTGGTTATACTAGATAAGCACTAGAACATTAATAAAAATAGCTCAGCATTAACTCATGAATGCTTTACAAAAGCAGTCCTAAAATAAAAAATCCTAAAGGCTAATTGTAATCTATACTATGTTTCTTTTCCCATACTACCAATTATCAATCATCTCTAAAAGATACCTTCTTCTCTGTGCCAATGTTAAGAATAGAACTGCTGCCAGCTCATTCCTAATCAGGTGAGACTCTGTGCAGCACTTAACACCTGCCACTTAGTCCTGGGACCTGTAAACACTGTACTACTGCAGAAGAGGGTTTATTCTTTCCCATTTATGGACCTTTTTTTTTTTTTTGTTATTAATTTTTAAATTTTTTAAAAGAAATCTTCACAAAGATTTCATAGCTCTCAGTATTCTGCTCTGCCACTAGGTAAGAAATATATAAACTCTTCTGTTTCTTGCATATTGACATTTAGCTTTCATATAAAAAGTGAGAAAAATGGTAAAACCTAAGCAGAAAAGAACAAATTCCACCACATATTGAGTATCTTACTGAATATTAATGTCAGACATTTATTGAACAGACTTTCCCCTTATGTGTATTAGACGCTTCACTCACA
Organism: Formicarius rufipectus; assembly: GCA_013399695.1. NCBI lineage: Eukaryota > Metazoa > Chordata > Aves > Passeriformes > Formicariidae > Formicarius > Formicarius rufipectus. Next base: position 42,354 of record VXAU01003513.1, on the reverse strand, counting down.
CAAGGAAAACAAAAGCCTACACACACTCTAACACCTTCCATTCAGGTCCTTGAGTTCTAGAACTGCTTGAAAAGAGCTTAAATTACTACCTAGACAAAATACACAGTATTAAACCTTTAGGGAAGACCTTACTTATAAAACCCTTACTCACAAAGACTTGACCGCCCATTTAATTTCACATACAGTATTCCCCGCTGAGATCAATATATCTGAAATGCTTTTCAGAAGATAGTGGAGTAAAGACTAATGACACAAAAGGGGGAACAAGAGTTGACTTGTGAGTTTAAAAAAAAAAACCTAAACAAAAAACACTAAACA
>VXAU01003513.1:0-41971 GCA_013399695.1 Formicarius rufipectus | reverse complement strand
AAAAAAAAAAAAAAAAAAACAAAAAAAAAAAAAAAACAAAAAAAAAAAAAAACCAAAAAAAAAAAAAAACACAAAAAAAAAAAAAACACTAAAAAAAAAAAAACACTAAACAAAAAAAAACACTAAACAAAAAAAACACTAAACAAAAAAAACACTAAACAAAAAAACACTAAACAAAAAAAAACACTAAACAAAAAAACACTAAACAAAAAAAAACACTAAACAAAAAAACACTAAACAAAAAAAAACACTAAACAAAAAAAACTAAACAAAAAAAACCAGCAGGAGATTAAAATTATATCAACACTCAAGTGTAGAATGGACAAGAATATGGAGGATGGAGGAGAAAAATGACTCGGCAAGTAAAGAAGGAAGGAAAACATTAAAGCTGACCTAGGGCCCAAGATGAGTAGGTAGAAGTGAGACAGAAGCTGAAGGTAAGGTTCAAAATCCAGCAGTACTTCAGCACTAAAGCAACCATGAGAAGGGAAACTGCAACTCCAGTGGAGAAGCTGTGTTTGTTTCTTGGCAGAGGTAGGACATTCATCACACAGGGCTGACTTACCCATTGGACACTAAGGTACAAAGTCCAGCTTCCTTATGCAGTCCTGCCCTCTGTGTGTGATAGCACCAAGAGGCTAATTACCAGTTAGCCCGGATTTATTACCCATAACGAACTTTGTAGTTAAAACAGAAACAGACCCCACCCTCCTAATTCCCAGCTCTCTGCCTTCAACCCTGGGCTAGTCTTTATCCCTGAAAACAGGAAGAGAAAGAAACAGAAAGATGAAACATTGCACTAAGATTGTGAGAGCACAGGAAAAATCACCAAGCAATAAATAATGCTAGACATGGAGAAGAGACTAAGTAATTCCACTCTGTGAATCTGAGAATACATGGAAGAAGAAAACATGTATTTAAATACACAGCCTGACACCCAATTCTGAATGTAAAACAGAGATATATAATTATATTTCCAACTCAAAGCTGTATAATGTACTCACTGGCTCCTCAAGAAATGCACAAAGCTGAAAATTACTTTAGAGGCACAAGTATAAATGGCTGACTTATCCATGCCATTTTAAAAATCGCACAGAACATCAAGCTGAATTTTATTACAACTTGATATCACAAACGTCTCATGATGTAACTCAATTTCACTGCATTCTCTTTGCTAGATCATTGTCATATGCACTCAGCTACATGAAAAACAACGCATAAGATGCATGTCTCACTCTTTGTACAGAGGTCTCACATTCACATGCTCTGAGTAATAGAACTGTGCAGTCAAAAATATTTTTATGATGTATTCTTACAGGCATGGAACTCTTAACAAATCCCTGAATTAATGAGATACCTAACTCCCCAAAACACCAAGTATTAAATCCCTAATGGAATAGAAAATGAAAGCTTTCTCAAGGCGAATTACTCCACATTATGTTTTATACTGTAAATAAAGAGATCTTTGACGCAGGAAATAGAGAAGACAACACCTCAAACACACTGTGGAACCAAGCAAAAAGAGCAGCAGCATCGGAAGAAGGAAGAGTGCATGAGAATGAAGAGAAGAGTACTCAGCCTTCATGAAAGGAGCATTCAGAAGGATGAATTAAGCCCTCTCAACCACCCCAGAATGAAAGTGCTCGTTAAGCAGAGTTCACATTTCAGGTGAAATACAATTTACTAGGAGCATTAAGGGAACAAATCAGAGAAACATCAAAGCCTACTTGAAGTTAAAACATTGATAAAACCGGGGTAATCTTATATATCACCAGGTATCTCCATGTATTGAAAAGCAAATGGACTTCTGTGATCCCATATATTTCACATGATTTTTAGATAATGTGAAGATTCATGCAGCTGTTGTGGGGAGGCAGAGTGTACTACACACCTCTTCCTAATGGGTCTGGGCCTATGTAACGAGCCACAAACAGGTACTGAGAACACCTCACCTTCCACTTCAATTTGCACATGAGACAATTCTGGAAGGTGAGCAGGAGGAGAAGGCAGTACTGATGGGAGAAGCATCAAGCCTGGTGCCTGTTTTCCTACTTGGTTATTCTTTAAAAATGCTTTTACATGCAAGAGCAGAAATCAGTAATACACACAAATTTCCAGGAGTCATCCCTTCATTTTCCAGTTATAACATTCCTGAGCTGTTAGACATTAGGGCTTACAATGAAACTCTTGCAGTATATCTAGTCTGTAACATCCAGCAGCTACAGCAAAATCCTGCTCCATACTCCAAGAACCAGCTCTGACAGCTTCACCATTAAATCAGTTGAACACAGCTCCTCCATGCTCATGGAAGTCTTGAAAGAAATAGGGTGTTGCCTTATCTGCAGTGGTAATCTAAAAAATCCAGAAAATACATCAACTGTAACATTTTGGATTATTAAAAGAGAAATCCTCTATCTCTTCTAAACAAAATTAATTATTAAAAAACAAACAAACAAAAATCAAAACCACCATTCCAAACACAAATCAAACCCCTGCAAAAAACAAACACCAAGTTATCTGTACAAAACCTGTTTTAGTTATTGAACATTCACAACACTGACCCACACTCAAGTAGATACCATTCTTAAAATTACTTTTTTTCTAAATATTCTGTTGAAATACTCAAAGATTTCCCAGTATTACAGGACAAAAACATATTCACCATTTTAAAGCTCAGAGTTTTATACTGTTTAGTTTTGCTTTTCTGCTTTCCTCTGTAGCTTTATAGAGGACAGCAATTTCCATGGTTGGTCAAAATTACATGAGTGAGGCTTTAAGAACAAAGGCAAGTAGAATCCCCTGTCACACATGCCACCACAGTAATGAAGATGCCTGGCATACATCAGAAAACTACACAGCAGAAAATCCCACAGATATGGATAACTTCATGGAAAATACTAACTCTAAACCTTCAAGGCTAGACACATATGCTAACTTTGTCTATCCAGAATGCAGAAGTTTGCTGAAGTCCATTCACAAAGATACAAAGGCAATAAATGCAAAGAAAGTGATTTGTAATTTGCTATTTCCATGTTAGATCTTAACCCTGTGGAGATTCACAGCATGCCTAACTTTAATTACCGAGGCAGTGATATAGAGAGAGGAGGGAAGAAAGGACTGGAAGCATTCGACTAGTAGCAACTCAAGGCCTTGAGTCGGCTAATATTTAAAAATTTTACTAAAATTGACATTACAGTCAAAGGCATATGTTAGTGATTGTGAGCTCATGGTCACAGCTCAAAATGAAAACAGATCCTAAAAAGTCAATACTAACAACATTTCCATTTGTGATTCATTTTTTATCTCCCCAATGTTCATGACATGCAAATAGAAACCCCCAAAAAAAAAAAAAATCCCTCCCCACAAAACAGATGTGAAGGTTGCTTCTTCCCATATTGTCATGGTCTTTCCAAGAAGGCTGTGACTAACCTCAAAAGGGAACAAGCAGAATTATGCAGGATCTTTGAGTATCAAGGGCTATAAAAGACACCTTAACATTCCAGCTTAGTGACTAAAGAGCTCTGTTTTGCAAACAGTTATGCAAATGTTTTCTACACACACCCCAAACAGTCTCACTGACTTAGATAAAACTTTTCTACAACTTTATACCAAAGTTCCTCTATGGGCACCACAGGGAGAAACCCAGCAGTTATTCAGGACTGAAGTTCCCAGCAAAATGTAAAATCCAGATGACAGCAATCATCTAACTTTGGATCCAGGGTAGAAAACTGAAATTCCTAAGTATCAGAGTTAAACCAAGATCTGTACAAAAATGAGAAATTCAGTGTGTTGGACAAATAAATTGATGGATAAATTAGAATCCAACTCTGGAGTTAAGCAAAGTAGCGCCAGATACAGACCTCTCCAAAAGCAAGAATTCTAGTTTCTGGTAATGTGAAGCATTTAATACTTGAAAAACTAGAGAACTAGCACTGAGAACAAGAAATGAGTCTCATATATTGACTTTTCACATTGAAAAATACACTAATTGCACTGTTAATTTAGAGGGTATTGTGTAAGTATGGCCCTACCATGAGGGAAAAGGTTATTTCAGACATCACGCTGCACTCTGTTAAGTGAGAAAGAAGAAATCCTCGTTTCAAATGAAATGTAAGAAACAGACCTATCCACATGCAGAAATCACACTCACAAGCAAAGCAACTTTCTGATTCCTCCTGAAAGGAGATTCGAGGATCGGCCACGCACACTGCACCATAAGCACCACAGCTAAGAGGTGTTAAATGTCTTTTCTTTCAGGCCATCAGCCCCACTGCAGAGAGAGGAGTGTCTGGATGGGTCACATACCATCCTTCTTCTGTCGGGCACAGCTAGAAGCTGTGTCTTCGAGAATATCTCACACCATTGACCAGTCATTTACCGTAAGAGAAGAGATGCTGGAACCCTAATTAGGAGTATAAGAGCAACAGGTGGCAGACACGGAAATTGAAGTTCGCAAACACAGTCTTCACCGTGTGGACTTCAGGTTTTCTCTTACCACAGTAACTTAGAAGATCTTATATATTTAATCTATTTTGACCTTCAGGGCTTCAGTTTTTTGACTTCAGATGTTAGATCTTAATAAGCTTTCACACACAGGACAAAACAATGCAGCAGTTGCTGTGACTGACTTGCCATTTACAGCTGGACTGTGGACAAAAAAAAATAAATTCAACCATTTTTTAAGAATTTAGTTGTCACCAAGTGCAAAACTTCTATATAATTTTCCATCTGTGCATTTCACTTAACTTTAGATTAATCCTGCCCTCTCTGTTACGCCATAAATAACTCAGCACCTAATCGTTACTGGGTGTTGTTGCTTGTGGGGTGTTACCTCCCTCCAAATAAATCTAATGGGATACTTTGACTGCTTTCAAAATTACATGCAATCAGAAACATACATTCTGAGCTATGAGAAGGCATAACTCAATACTGTAATCATTATGAGTGTGTGACAGTACAAGCCAGCTGGATAATTACAGTCTGAAGCCACTTATATTTCCACAGTCTCTCCCAGTAAAAGCAACAAGCAGCTGCAACCTGTTTCCGTGGGGCCTTGAGCACAGTATCTCGTTACCTGACAATACCTGTATGCTAATAATGCTACACTCACTGTGAACTGTGAATCAAAAGGAGATACGCTGCGTCTCCCTTACACCTTGGAAAACCAGTAACCTCCACTGCTCGCTGAGAGGACACAAACTCATTTCAAGACTGGCCTAGGAGTGGCATCTTCTCAGAGGGCAAGGGTTGCAGCATTTCCATGGGTGCTCCATGGAAAAGAGACTGGACACAAAATGCTGATTCAGTATTTCCAGTTGCTAAAAACAAAACCAGTAATTTTTATGTTCTCTCATGTAAGCAACTTTTGTAGCTGACATATAGACATTGCACAATCACAAACAAGACAGATGGTCAATAGGAAGGGAGAAGACCATATTTTTGATGATGGAGAGGCAAAATTAAAATATGATCTACACTGCAAAGGCAAGTGAGATCCATCATTTGGTTAATATTTCAGCAGAGACAATGCAGAGCAGCAATACTTTTATCTTCAGTACTTCACCTCAAGTAAACAAAGCAGACTGCACAAAAGGTCATACCACTGAACGTCTACAACTCTGGAAGGTACAAGACATATGAGCCAAGGTAAAGAATAATTTTTGAGTGGGAGGATTGGTTCCCAAACATCAACCTTAAGAAAAACTTGCTCCAATCTTTCTTCTATCTCCTGATACTCATTGGCTTGAAACTACGGTTTGGTGGAAACCAAGACGTCCCGATTTTCATGGATACATTGCAGCCCTAGTGAGGTTACAGGGGGACGGGAGCACCTCAGATCACGCTGCAGAACGCCACGAATCTGTTTTCCCTCTGCGCGCTGGTGGGGAGTGGGTGTTGTGGCGATCAGAGGGGCACAAAGAGGAAAAACGCCAGGGAAAGTTGCCAGATAGAGCGAGAGGGCTGAACAGCGAAGGAGACGAAAGACAGCAGGGGAGAGCACCAAAGAAACGCGGGCGTGCAACAGGAATATCCCACCCGAAAGCCGCCCTTCGCCAGCTCCCAGCAATGCAGATAGAGAAGCCAGCTCGACCACCGGGGTAAAAATAACACAATCAGGACTGAAAGACAAGTCACCTGGTAGAAGGTGAGGCAGGAGGAGGAGGGCAGCGGCACCGACAGAGCCCTTCCCGGGCAGCGGAGGATCCTCACCCTGCGCGCCGCCGGTGGGAGCCCGGCGGGCAAGGCACGGGCAGGTGTGGCGGCGGCGATACCGCAGCGGGAGGGGGAAAAGCACACGCACACCTACACCTGCACAGTACCCACACGGAGAGGGACGCGGTGGTACAAAGCCACGAGCGCCGTGCCCAGCCCGGGGGCCCAGCAGGGAGTTGTGCGCCCGCCCTTTCCGAGCGGGTCCGCCGCAGGCGGGGACAGCGCCCCGCAGCTCCCCGTGTTCCGGCGCTGCCCCGTCGGCTNGAAATCCTATCCCGCCCCGCCTGCCCCTTACCTTCCCCCGAGTCCTCCTGCCGGCCCGGGGGGCGGCGGTACTCGCGGGGCTCAGGGCGGGACGGCCGGGGGTCCCCACCGCCGGCGGGCTCCGCTCCGCCAACAAAGTGCCGGGGCGGGCACCGGGAGCGGCACCGCGACCAGCGCCGGAGCGGAGCGGAGCTCCCTCTGTCGGCCCGCCCCGGCCCCAGCCCGATCCCAGCCCGAGGCCGGGCGGGCCCGCACGGAGCCCCCCGTTCTGCCGCCTCGCCTCCTCCCGCCGGGCGCTCCCGCAAAGCAGACGTGCCGAGAACAGCACCCCGGAGCAGCGCTGAAATACGCGAGTTATTTAAAGTCGTCGTAAGCGTACAGAAAAGAAAAGAAAAAAAAAAAAGAAAAACAAAACAAAAACCAACCAAAAGCAAATAAAAAGCCACAGGTCAAACCTACCAACACTCCAAAGCAAAATCCTTCCCCGAAGAAGTAGCTGTATCTAAGACACCTTTGGAAGGAGTGGACGACGAGAACATAAGTCTCTCATCCTCTCTTGAAATCCGGGATGAAATTTCCCAGCTGTTTATGTCCTTTCCATCTGGCACTACACTGCTCCCGACTCTGACAACTTATACGTGTCTTCCACTCAACGCAGGGGAACAGTCCCGTGTACAGATACTATTGGCACGCTTACAGATAGCCAAAGTCCTCGCTACAGCAGTGATTACTACTGCCACTTCTGCTCCTAAAATCGGGCTGCTCCACAAGAACCTCAGTTTTCACTGATTTCACTTTCAAATAAGCTCTTGCCTTTTGTCACTCCAGAGAAAAGCTTGAAAAGATAAATCTTTAGTCAGCATCAGACACAGGAAAATAATCTCAATTCAGGTAGTATATAGGAGAACTAATCTGATTTTTGAGGTTCTGATCCGATTTTTGATAGGATTCAATTGCCAGTCCTGAAAGACTTACACACCTGCTTAATTATGTTCCCGAGGCTCCTTCCAGGATTCGCCAAAATTCCTCACGAAGATCAGAATCTTATCTAGATGAAACAGCTCATTTCCACTGAGCCACTGCTATCCAAGCATGGCATATATTATAAAGTTTCTGTGATTCCAGGCCCTCTATCAAAAAACCCGTTGAGGAAAAGTGTAAACTAATGAAAGAGCAGCTGCTTGCTGAAATTTCCACTCAGTTCCAAGAAATGAGACTTGGCAGGTCCTTGCTTTTTATAACACTCTGTGACTCATTTGCAGAGGCAGGTGAAGTCAGAGCCATCACTGCCAGAGTCGTGCCCCTGATGGCTTCTTCAGGAAGGACTTAGATTTCACCATTTTTTAAAAAAAAAAGTGGAAAGGATGGTATTGCTCAGCTGCTGTTTGTTCAAGCTTGGTTGCTGAATCTCTTCTCAAGTGGTGCTAGTCCGTCCTTGACCTGGTGTTTGCAAGCAAATCTTCCTGAAATAAGATCTGAACTCTACAAACTGTGTTACTTTGTGAGGCTTCTCTGCAGGGTCGGGGCTGAAGGCAGTGGGCGGCAGGCAGGCACAAGGCACACTTGAGAGGTCCTGTGAAGCAGAGAGGAGAGAGTAACCTGAGCTTGCAGGTCAGGCTGGGAAAGGTGGGGCCTCACTCCATAGTTACCCTAGGAGTTCACCTTAACCCTGGTTCAAAAAAAAAAAAAAAAAACAGAGAAAAGAAAAAAGAAAAGCAGTTCAGCCAACTTCCTCTTCCTAGCTCAGAGCTGGCAGAGCCCCTTGTCATGTTTCAGCTTCTAGTGGTTCTGCCTCTGCTTTTTTTTCTGGTTCAGAAAGCCCTCCACAAAACAGGAAAGCACACAAAAACTTGTGAGATTAAGTCCACTGCTATGTACCTAAACAAGAATTGAAATTCTCAGATACCATACACTTTGTTTCCAACAAACCTTCAAGTCTTAAAGAATCGGATTAGGGAGAGGCCACCAAGGTAATTTGTGTGAATGAAGCTTACAGGAACACTGACATATAAACAGACATTTCCAAACTGTCTGTGCCAGACACTATACACACTCTCCCTAGGTAAATAGTAATTTATATATGAAAGTGCTTACCCAAAGAGAGGTGGAAGGAATATGAGAGATGCTCTTAAAGAAAAGGCTGGGGACTGCCTCAGTCCTTGGCAGGGATAAACAGTGCCTCTCTTCCCCCTTCTTTCCTGGATAGCAGCCCTAGCCCACCCCCTGCTCCAATTCCCTTTAACAAAGGACAGAACACAAATGCAGAAGACCACTGTGGACTGATATTTTTGTTTGGTTTTATTTGGGAAGAAAATATTTTAAAGGAACAGAGACAATAAAGAGGAATGTGGAAACTAGGATGTGAGAATGAGAAAAGGGAAACAAGAAGGATAAATGTGACAGAGAAAGATTTGGGGAAGAATAAATTCTTTTTCTGCTCCTTCTAGACTTTTCTTCAGGATGAGTACAGTAGGTATGGACATTTATAAAAATATTTTATATGATTAAGAAGTTAATATCTCTGCAGTTAAGAAGCCAGAACATTTTAACACAGGTGATGAAGAAGGCATTTCATCAATGTTTGTCTGTTTGGGGAAAAGACAAAATATGCCAAAGAATTTCATTCTGTTGTAGAACTGCCCTGAATATACTTTCCGTGCTATGAACCTGCAGAATAGCTTACACGCAACGAACGACTTGCACAATGCTCTGGCAGGTCCAGCAGAGTTTGTTTGCTGACACCCCCCCTTCCTGCATGGAATCTGGCCAAGCACCGTGGCCCCAGCCAGTCGCAATCTCCTTTGCAGGTGTACGCACGATGGAAGGCACAGCGCAGACCTGCAGACCCGTAGGAAGCGCCACTGCTCAGGCTCTTTTGAAAATAGATGGGCAAGGGTTCAATTTGTACAGTATTGGCTGCAGCAAGCCTGAGGATTTAAGATTAACTGCTTGATACTGGAATTTCCACTCTCATTGAAAACAGACACCACTGTATCAGAAGAAAAATATACACAGCAAGGGTAATTTGTCCATTGATTTTAACGCAAATGCAGCTCAGTGAGAAACAGCAGAATTGTTCCCGATTTAGGTCATAAAAATGCAAGGTAAACCCAGAGGAATCCACAGCAAATGAGAGAAACAAAAGAGACTGGCTATCAGTCCATGCTCCTCCATTCTTTATGCTATGAAAAAGAAAAAAAAATCACAAATACAGAGAGTGTTTATTTGCTTCTTGTGTAACATTATAGGAAACATTTTGCTTAAGGCTAAACATGGTACTATCTAGAAAATTATGCAGATAAGATGATTTGAAGAATAAACAGAGATTCTGCAAGTCCCAAAGTCATTTGTAGTTTGATTGGGAATTCTTTTTGCATGTGCCTGACTTTAAAATATTTTGCTTAAATACATATATATATATCTCAATTTTAAAAGACACTGAATGAATGCAATTAATTGTTCTAAAGTCAGATTTACTATTTGAGTAGCAAATATATGAATAACATAATGACCTCAAAACTGGTGAGGTCTAAACATGTTCGGGACATTCTATAAACTCCTATATTAGTTAGGATGCTGGGGCCTGCTACCCAAAAATTAGCTTTGGGCAAACCCTTTAATGTGTATGGGTTTGATTCCCCTCTGCCACCCAAAAGAAAAAAGAAAAAGTATGTAAAAAGATTATTAAAATACCTCCTCTCTCCCCATTAGTCAATTCTTTTATTGAAGAGCTTGTGATTAGTTGATTAATATGAAATTACAGAAGCTACCTGCATTTTCTTTAATAACCTTTCTGTGGAAGGTTGATTCCGGCACACAAAGTAAAGTAGAGAAAGAGCTACCCACAACATAAATATGGAAAGGAAGGAGAAACCCCATATGTCTGTAACCCTCTCTTCACAGAAACTGAACTCCAGACCCTGTTCTGAACCAGAGGGAAAACGTCTGGACTGCTCCTGGCTGACTCATACACTGTATCCCAGTTACAGAGCCAAAGCAGCACAAAGAATTCCCAAAAGTCTCATTTCCACCCAAGAAATGATGCTTCAGAAGAGCTCAAGAATATGGCAGAGAATATATCAGGTGAGAACAAGGTCAGTGTAGTCACAGTGTGGAACTCCATGGAGGCTCTCAGTGATTGTGATAGATAAGACTATATCAAAGAGCTGTTGAGAATCACTTTGACCAAGTTATGTAAGAGATCACTCGATACAGCAGAAAAAATAAAAAATCAGTAATTTGCTTGTGGTCCTTGTGGTGCCCACATTCCACATCAGAGAAAATAAGAGTTACACATCCATGGTGTAACTGGGTGTCCTGGTCTCTGTTTTAATTTATTTGGAATTTGCATCAGTAAACATGCACCTTCCCTAATTTTCCTTTGTCCTAATTATTGTTACAGCCATGAGGGAGATTATTTGACTGAGTTGACTAGGATAAATGAACCAGCTCTTCATCCTAAGCACAAAACTCTTCATCCTGAAGCTGCCACCACTGGTGAATTAAAAACTTGCCAGCCAGCCATTCCAACTACTAATGCATCAACTACAAACCACGTAAGTTTATGGCTAGGACTGAAGCTAAATGACTGATGATAAAAACACTTACAGTAAGACAAGGGCTCCATGATATTACAAATTATTTGGCAGCTCTTTCTGCATGTTCATATGTGAATCAGAATTGGCCAGTGAAGTAATGCAGAAGACCTTTCTCCCACTGGAGCCAGGGGAAGTGTTGCCATTTATTTTGGCAGGGATAGAATCAAACCCAAATCCTTAATTTGCACATTACTTAATCTCTGCACTGAGAGCTGGATGGCTGACTTGGATCTGGAAGTCAAGGACCCTGTCCAGAAAGAAACCTGAGGTGTAAGAAAAGTCATATTGGAACCACTGACATCATTTGGACAAAACTCAGCATGGTCATGATTACTAGAGTTTGATCTGTCCCCTCTCAAGAGCTGCACTGTGTTTGGTGAATGAGACTAATTGAATTTAAGCAAATAAATTGCAGGTTACAAAGCAAACTCAAGTGTTTTTATGCATTATGATGTTTCCATATTCCTATCTTACAGAGACAAAAATGAAATGAGATAATCACTCATTTTATATCTATGCTCTGTTCTTTATAGGGAAGCATGACAGATGTGTTTTATTACTATTGTATGTTTATTGGTAGAGAATAGAGCACTAAAACTCGGATATTTCATTTTTCTTGTATCTCAGATTCATAAGAGAAGAAAGAGGGCAGGCAGAAGTCAGAGAGGTTTCTGGTTTTTCTTTTCTCTTCTGGGGTTTTGAACTATACCTCTCTTGTGGAGGGGGAAAAAATCTTAACCATATGGCTCATCCCAAAGCCTTCAGAATTCTTGAGTCAAGCATCTAAAATCAGTACATTTCTTTAGTAATCACAAAGGGTTGATAAAAAAGAGGCTGACATTTTCATTTGGATTTGAGATTGGTAGATTTCTTATTTCCTAACAGAAATGTCAGAGAGGCTTTCTTCTTCTAACAAATGACAAGGATTTGGGGCATTCATAAGTGTAAGTTAAGCTCCTGAGAAACATATCAAATAGCATTACCACAATACTAAAATCATTAGTGTGTACAAAATTATTTTGTAAATCATATTTTTATTGTTAATTGTGCTGAACTTTAATTTGAAAATGATAGTCCTGGTTCCTATTTTTAAGGACAAAAGGGCCTGGTTCAACTATCCAACCTGTTTAGAGAATGAGTAGGTCACCTAAAATTCTGCATTTGCATATATTTAGTTCTGATTGCATAATTATTTCATTAGTTGAGGGAAGAAATTAATAATGTTAATGACAATTTTTTTGTTACATAGCTCTTGCTACAGCCCTCAAAATTGTCTACCAGCTTTAATGAAACTGGAGACACCAGCTTTGTTGTACAGGAGGAATGGCCAAAGCTCAGCTAATACTGAAGAACCTCACAGTTATATTCTGAAACTTGGATTGTTGTATTTTTATTAAAGTCTAAAATTACAGAGTTCAAAGGATAGTACCATTTGACCAGAAATAAAAATAACAATAAATTCAAATAAAATAACTCTGTGTGTATGTGTACTTGGATAGTTTTAAATATATCGCATGTGAATCTCATGAGGTTTGGCTAGAAGAACATGACTCATTATTTATGGTCACACCCCACTAACAGAGCTGAAGAGACTCTGTCATGCTGGGACATCCAGTGCCTGTGGAAGCAGAGCTATACTGGGACCCAGAAATACAAGCTCCCAACATGAGGTTCTGGCCACTACAGTGCCTTGTCCAAAAATGAGATAAAGTCTCTGAAATTGATTGCACACAGAGTCAGTCACAGATGCAGTCCTGGGAGTTATGACTGAGAAGGCACAACTACGGCTGCAGATATAGTCACAAATTCAATCAGACTATACAAGCTCTTTCTTTCCTACAGGAGATGCCCATGAAATAATTTAATTGTTGTACAGTTTTCAGATAAACATGTGTAATGTCCAAGTTCATAATTGCTTAAGTCTATGACAGATGTGGCAGGTGTGCATCTGCATTACTTAAAGCTATGATTTTGCCTTAAGGCATCCCAAACCCCGTGGTAATATCAGCATTTGAAACACACATACTACCAAATCAAAGAGAACCTTCCCTGAGCTTGTTACAAGTAAGGGAAGGCTAATATTACTTAAAATTGAGACTAAATCCTACTATTACTTGATCATTAGTCAGCCAGTGATGGATTTCATACTAAGGTGGAGCTCAGATATGCTGGGGCAAGGAGCAGCCATCTACCGCAGCCCTCCTGGAACCCACAGAAGTGTGGCTGCAGGTTACTGAGGCACTGTGACCCCGAGCAAGCAGTCTAAAGGCTACTGTCAGATACTGAATAAAAGTGACAGCACATCACCAGAAAGGGTCCCATGCAGAAGCTCAGCATCATGCTCCATCCATGCCTCAAGGAAAGCAGGAGAAACCTGAGCTGCCCTCTTCACAGGTGTGCTTTTCAATCAGCTGAAGGAAGAAACTGACCTTGCACACAATGATAATCACCCTATTTATTTACAGAAACATTTTCCCACATCTTTTGTGGTTTCAGTTTTAAAAAGGGTAAGATTTTCAAGGCTGGGACTTGTCCTCATGCATATATTTATCCAGTGCCTAGCACGGCCAGGGCTCCATGCTGAGAAAAGTCTCTGTATCCTACCAAGCAAAGCAGTAACAAAAATAGTGTCAGTCCTTCCTCTTTGCACGAACCCATGTTAAAAGAATAAGCAAGTACTTGGCCAAAAGAAGAATTTCTTCTTCCTCTGGAGTGGTGTCAGCCAGCAGAATTCACCACTCCAAAGGGCACCCGGACTGCCGTTGAATTTAAAAAAGGGGAGTTGAATGGTCTCGATCAGGCGATGCTTGTGGCTGGTGCAGCTGTATGGAGACAAAAGGAAGAACTGAGAAGGATTGAAACTCTTGTAGTGTGACATGGATGATTTAACCCCTACAATGAATAAACTGTGGATGGGGAACACATTCATGATGCACATATTTCTGGACAATAAGAAAAATAGGAAGAGAAGGAATTGAGTTAATCTCCAAGTAAAATAAATAAACAGTTACTGGAAATAAGGAACAGATAATCTGGGAAACATCCTGGAGGGACCATAAGTGCTTTCAGATTCACAACTGTAGGGCAGCAATACATACCACAAATGTACACAGCAAGGCACTGCTAGCCTATTTGGTCTAACAGAAACCTATTTCAAGGGTTTGTAAATCCACACTATTTGTGGATTTGTGGGATCTGAAGAAAACATTGTAGGCTTACAACTGTTTTTTTCCTTGCATTTAAAACTTGGAGGGGGGTGGGTTTTTTTTTTTGTTTTGTTTTGATGGACGTGAGGAAAGTGAACCTTGGATATCTGGAACATTCCTCCTTCTCAGTCTGAAAACAAAAGCAAAGCCAACATAAATGAGATAGCCAATGGGATTTCCATCCTAAGACCCCAAATCTCTTTTCAAAACAAAAATGTTTAACTATTCTTATTTCTTTAAACTTCTGGTTATTTTCTTTATCACAAAGTGAAACTTATTCCTAATTTGCTTTGATAGCAGTTGTACAAATTATTTTGCTGTCTTATTTTTAAGCATATTCACACATTGTACAAGCTGAAGGAATTGGCAATAATTTTGTTGTAACACTGCTCCTAATTTTCCCTCAAAATAGAAGCTCCATGGCATTTTAAGTGATGCTGTACCTGCATTAAAAATAAGCTCTCCTTCTAGGGTGTGTTACATGCATGCCATAGCCCAATAGAATGAGGGTAAGAATAAGCATATTTCAGATTTCTTTTCCTTTTAAAATCAACATAGACTTCTATCATGCTAAAAGAAAGTGTAGGTCCATCACCAGGGAATGTGAGCAGGCAGGCTCTGTTTTCACACATGCACCCAGTGAGAGTGACTCTCCCCTAGCCAGGCACTCTGGCCAGCTTTGCATTCCTCTCTTATCCTCTGACTCCAAATTCTACCCTGCCCTCTGCAAAAAGTGAATTGTTACATAAAGGAGAGTGAGACACAATGAAGATTTATTTAGGTGTAGTTACAAAACAGTCTGAGATCCTGAGATGAGAATTGTGATAAAACTGAATCCAAAGTCCTCTGAATCCAAAAAGATATATTCAATTCATGGGACAATGCAGCAGATTCATATATACTACAAAATTACTGCTGAACTTTAAGGAGTAAATGACTGTGGCAACAGATAAATCAGAATGCACACAGTACAATGAAACTAGAATTAGTTATCCTTTCATGTGTATTTGCATTAAATTATTTCAAAGAGATATTCTTGTTATCCTTATCTAAGTTATAGGTTGTTAAATTATCAGCATGAAGATTGCAACAACTGAAAACAAATCTGGAACAATGGTTTGAGCTTCCCTGTCTGTGAGAACAGGGCAAATGGCAATGACTGTTTTTCAGTGCTGAGTTGAACATAACATATATAACATCTGACAGCAGCTCCAATCAACTCACTATAGCATGGATAGACAATACTCCCCCAGTGTCGGGCTCTCTGTGCTGAGAGCAATTTTCAATTAATTTTCCTCATTTACGAGGAAGATGCTGGAGCAGTTTTGAAGGAGTCCAAAAGCTTAGTGGTAAATGAAAAATTCTCACGTGTGCTTCATTCATTGTGCTTCTCCCAGGAAGCACAGGGAGAGACAGTTTGATAGCTTATTTCTTTAGGGGAGAGACAGACAGATGTGTTATGTTACTCAGTCTTGGCAGCAGTCTCCATTTACTTACAATGGAACAGACACAATAGATGAGGTTGTCCTAATAGGGACACAGGGATTTTCACGCAGCTCCACGTGCAGCTCCCTTGAGGAGCTACTGGCCAAGAAAGTGGAAAGTTTCAAAGAAGATTTTGTGATTATGAGTGAATCTTCCCTGTATGGGGTTAATTCCCATTGGACACTGACGTGACAAGAACTGGCACACACTCCAGCATGTGAGCTGTTTCAAGTAGATATGAACTTCTCCAGTACAGACTGTGGACTGTTTTTTCCATTCATCATCTTGCCCAGGGCAATGACTCCAGACAATGGCCACTCATGGCCAAATCTGAGATTTGGTGGACCTGATTCCTTTTTACCCTGCTGTAGCAGTGCAGTTTACCCATTGCACTCACTTATATGAATATTTTGTTTATTTATATGCACTTACTTGAAAGCCCTTAAGAACTGCAAAAATTGGGGTAAAAGAGATTTTAACATAAATGAGAATTAGCAAAATTACACATTCAGATGATAATTCAGTTTGAAAAGGACCTCTAGAGGTCCTCTAGTACAACTTGCTGCTCAAAGTACAGCTAGCATCTGTCTAAGTTTAGAGAACTTCGGAAATTTGTTGGACTAGAAACTAAAGCAGGGAGACAAGCCTCCTTTAATTTCAAAACAAATTTTAATTAAGATATGATAAATGGAAGGATAACAGTTCCTAGCTATGATATATATATATATGTATATATTCAAGAGAAAACAAAACAACCAGGACTGAACGAATAAACCCCTGAACCAAACCCTTCCCCCAAAGTCTCTGGCTCCATTGGGCGCAGTAGTATTTACAGATCGTAGGTGATGATGTTTCTCCTCGGCCAGCTGGTGCTGAGCTGCCCCCGGGGGGTTGGTGGAAAAAAAGCTTTGGTGTCCCTCCGAGGCTGTCGAATCCCTCTGTGGGGGTTGGTGGGAAAAAAAACGCTCAGGAAAGGAAAAGAACCAAAAAGGCTGGGATCCTCTTTCCTCAGCTTGTGGCTTGTTGGCCTCTGGGCTGGAGCCTCCGATGTAAAGGTCCCTCACATCTGGGCTGGCCGCCGCTGGGGTCCCTCAGGAAAGCCCGATGCAAGGGCCCCGGCTAGCGATGTTGTCTCGCTCTCTCTTGGGCACAAGGAACTCCGCAAGTCCAGGGATTGGGAAAAAATGTGAGGAAAACAAGGAAAGAAACCAAACTCAGGCAGAGGTTTCTCCCTGAGCCGTCTCTCCTCCACCAACTGCAAAACCCAGAGTGTTCCACTTCCCCCACCCCAGTGAATTACCAGTGACCTTGCTTCTTTTGTTAGAGGCAATGAATGAAGATAGGCCTATTCGCCCCTCATTCTGGTGGTAGGGGAAAGAAAAATTCCACTAGATTCTAAAACTA
Source organism: Formicarius rufipectus (assembly GCA_013399695.1). Lineage (NCBI taxonomy): Eukaryota > Metazoa > Chordata > Aves > Passeriformes > Formicariidae > Formicarius > Formicarius rufipectus. The sequence continues at coordinate 24,801 of VXAU01003513.1, read as the reverse complement.
TAACAGCATCTAAGTTAGCTCAGGTTGCTCAAGAACTCATACAGTTGAGTTTTGAGTACCTCCAAGAAATGAAAATGCCACATCCTACTTGTGTTGGTGTCCCCATGCTGACCATGGTTATTTATTTTTTATGCCTTTCATCCACTCCTGTGTTCCAACCTGTATGCCCATCTGTGGATGGTGACCATCTCTTTTCATCGTTCCTTTGTCCACCCCTGAGCCATGTCTGACTTTGTGTCCTCCACACACTTTTGTTGGGTAGTTACAGACTGCAATAATGTCTCCCCTAGACTTTCTCTTCTTAAGGCTGAAGAAATCCAGCTTTCTCAGACTCTCTTTGTTCATCATAGCACCCAAAGAAATCATCTTAATGGCCATTCACTAGGTTCATTTCAGTTTTTCCCTGTTGCTCTTATATTCAGACCACCTGCTCTAGGACATGGCTTCACAAGCACTACCAGAGAAGTAGAATCACTTCTTGTGATTTGCAGATACTTTCTGGTTCCTATTGTTCTGTATGTGCCCAACCTGAATCTCCTCTGGTGCATGTTCAAACCTAGCTTTCTACCAGGAGCCCCAAGTCCTTCATGGCCCAGTCAGTCCCCAGCTTCGTCCCCAGCTCTGTGGCCCTAGGGCTATTTCATAAATGGTTGTATTTTTCAAGCATTGTACATTAAATTTATCTGTTGTTTTGCATTTTGCATTTGATTTTAAGGAATCTGGAGTAGGATCAATGCGTGTCCATTGCCACAGTTTAGCCGCCGCATAACCGTGGCTTGAGTGCTTTCAAGCATTTCTGTTCCACAGTAATATAACAGTCTTGCCCCAGCTTGTGTTGCAGGTGTGGCTGCAGTGCCACATTTGTGTCATTCGGTGGCAGAGAGGATAAGGCGAGGTCTTCCCCTGGTGCTCTGACCCACGTGGACTCCCAGGATTGCTCAACAACCTGACATTATTGCTTTTCTGTTTGTTGGTTTTTTCCTTAATGTTAATCTGAGATGTTACACTTGAGAGGCAGTGGGCGTTGGCCGAGAGGCGTAGGCCCCCGCCTGTGGAGCCGGCTCCTCCTCTGAGGACGCCGGTTCGAATCCTGGAGGAACTCGCTGTTGCCGTCCGAGCGTGCTCGGCTGTAGCAAGATGAACCTCAGGAGTAAAGGGGGTGGGGCCAGTTCTGCGCACCCTGTGCCTCACCTAAAAAATCCATTGCACAGGCTTATCCCAAGATCTTCTTTCGCGAAGTCCAGCCAACAACAACAACAATATAACAGTAATATTTTGGCAATGTCTGAGAGTGAGTAAATTAAAAATAATGAGAAAAAGACAATGCATTACATATTCTTCTTATTAATATGTTAATATCTATCTTAATAATGCAATTATTTATTATGCAGGGTATTATTATTATAGTAATTTTGTAATCTTAATGAAGAATCCAGCAGTCTCAGAGAGTTGTTCATAGAAATCTTCAGGAACTGAAAGAATTCTTAGCAATGCAAGCTGTTTTGAACTTGAGTTTCACTGACTATTGCATCAAAGTATGTTTATTCTAGTGAAAAAATACCCATATTTCTGAGTAATAGCTATAACAGAGTGATGGTCCCTTTCGTAGGAGACCAGTTCTTCAACAAGAAGGCTTTCCTCTTATCAACATCATTTCATAAAGTTTTATTTTCCTATTAGGAAGATTTCATTGCTTCTATTAAACAAGTCATTATGGAGTAAGTATTGGAGTAAAGTGAGGGAGAACTTGATTAACTGATGACAAGACTGAAGTTTTTGACTGTGGATTCCATGATAAATTGGAAATAAATAGCTCACTCTCTCCTACCATCATTTGTCAGCAAGTGATTTGCTATATTTTTAATCCTTATTGATGTATTTCATTGAGTTTACAATGTTATATTGACCTTATCCTTGTTCTACTCATCAATTTCTATCCTTAGGAAATTTAAGGACAGTAAATCTTTAAAGTTATTGCAGTAGACCTTTCTCTTCAGCGGATTTATTATTTCATACTAGAGATTTTTAATGACACACATTTTAAATTATTTTTCACTTACAAGCAATTTTGACCATATAGGAATAAAAATGAAGTACAGGTCTCCTCCTACGTCCCAGAAGGAGAGCAATAAACTCTAACAGCTAACTACCAACAGTATTACTGTTTGCATTAACTTAAACTGTGGGAATATGCCAAAAAAAATGCATTTGATTTCTCACTAAGTTGCATAAATTTTAATATGCTTTATTTCATCTTATTGTGGCTTATTCCTGGTTTTGGTTTGTTATATTTGCAGCCCTGTATTGATATATGGAATTAGAAAAAGTTGGTTGTCAGATATGTTTTTGAAGGTCACAACAGGGTATTTTAGAATTGCCTTTTCTATGACTGAGCTATGTTTTGGATTCAAATGAAGAGCTGCAGATACCTTCTTTTTTGTACAACAGCCAACATTTCATTAACTCAAGGGTTGCTCTTGCATCCTGTGGATTCCAGGCCTGTGTTGTCACAGCTGCACTTACTACAAAAAGGAGTTTGTCAGTGAGTTAGAGATATAAAACAGAAAAGGATTTATTTAGCTTATAGAGTTATAAAGCCAGAAAGTGTAAGGTTTCTAAACTGAAATATTAACTGTATTTTTAGGACACTAAAAGCACAGAGCAGTATAGAGAAATTTGGACATTGGACAGTCCAGAGGATGCTCTCAGATACAGAAGCTCAGCTGTTTTGTATTTTTCAAAGCTACCTTTTTAATTTCCAGTACTACATAGATAACTTACAGTTGGTTTTATGGCCACTGTGCTGAGGCTTTTGAGTCTGCCTGTCATATCTATATCAGCATTACAGCTCCTGGACAGGCACTTTTCTCTTCCAACTTCTTTAAGTGCTTTTTGGGCAACTTTAAACAAGTGGATCAGAGTGAGAGCAGGATCTCTGAAGCAGAGTCCTTTCAGTGTCAGAAAGTTTTCTGACTGCTTACACTATCCTTTGCAGCAGGGGGCCATGCGAATATGATGCAGAAGCCAGAAGCACAGACATGAGTATTATGCACTCACAAGTCAAGATTTATTTTTCCATTTTAAAAATGATGTGCATATTTCAGTCATAGTGCTTTTTCAAATTGATTCCTTATGGAACTTTATATGCATAGGAGGAACATGCATATTAACCATCAATGGGTGTAAAGTATATAGGCACTGCTCACTAGATCAGTTTCTCAAAGACATGAACACTTAAACCCAAGGTCAATCAAGGCCAAAGCTCAGACTTTAACTCCCACAGCACTCAGGATGAAGTAGCAGAAATGTAAACTAGTGAGTTTAGAAGGTCAGCATTTTACCATTAAATGGTACAGTGCAATTTCCCAGGTCATTTTGAAAATATTCAATAGTTGGGTCCTACACCTAAGACAGGAAAAAAAACCCACTGTGATTACAAAAGGACATACTGTGTCATCACAACTGCTACCAACATCTTCTACCCAATACTGCAACACACAGCTTTCAGAGGAATAAATTGTTATGCATCCTTGACCTTAGTCATTGCCACTTAGGGATCTATAATAGTCCCTATCAACTTCATACAGCCTAACCTGTGTGTCCCAGACAGCTCCTGCTGAGTGCAACAGTCAGGCCACTGGAGAGCAGGCAGTTCAGGATGAGATGGGGTAGGAGGGTGAGGGCATCTTCCTAGAGCTTGAACAGTTGTAAGGGTTATAAAGGAGGCAGAGAAACAAACTAAGCACATTGACATTTCATGTTGGAGAAGAGCCTATTTGTTTTTAATACACCAGAGAAATAGCTGAAGCACAGAACAGCCATGAGAAAAATATGAAGTTAGCTTGCAGAGCTGACCTTGGCAGTAAAGCAACAGACGCCTGAGAGACGATACCAGTTCTGCATCCAATTTCTATGAGATTGAAAACAAAAACAAAACAATGTTAGAAGAAAGCTGTCCTTCTCTTCTTTTGTAACGATTTGAAACAAATCTCTCTTGAAAAAAATCCACAAACGTGTCCTTACTAATATCAAAAACTTCACACAGTTTTGCAACAGGATTTATTATCCTGGACCATGTTGAGTGTAAATCAGAACAGCCTCTAAAACAAAATCGCAAATCCAATCTAGAGATACTTTAGACCTTATTATTTAAATTGTTCTGTCTAAAAATTTTCTGGAAAAATAAGGATCCCATCAAGAATACTAAATTTCATTTGGACACATTTAAAAACAAGGAAAGATGTTTTGAAATAACAAATATAGCCTATATAGGTAATGTATGGCTCTCTTCTCCCGACTTGACAAAATAAAATGGATTTGCAATAAATGTAGATTAAAAAATTAAACCAATCCAATTTTGTTCTCATATACCTTTGTGCCTTACTAATATAATTTAACTATATTCAAAACTTAGTGAGACAGTGATTATCTGTCCCATTCCATGGTAAGAAATAGACAGATAACACACTTCCCTTACAGACTTATTCCCGCTATAAAAATAAATGAAAAGATCATATGAAAAATTCCTATCTGATCTGGTATCCATATTTCAGGTACTTGTTATGACAAATTCTGTGTTTAAATTCTTCTATTGATTTCTAACATCCTTTGACAGAACACAGTATGAATATCAATATATATCATCACATTTTCCTCATTAATTGTTCCACACAAGCAAGCCATTCATGAGACATAGCAGGAACTTAACCTCATGAAGCACAAGCAGGTAGTTCCCAAGCACAGTATATGATCTATCTGGAACAGGCAGAGGCATTTGATACCAAATTGCAGTGAGCTAACATTGACACAGACCCTTGAACACAGGAGCAGTATTTTTCATTGCAGAACGAGGAGCTGGAGGTTCAGAGTGATCTTGAAGTCCTTTATAATGCTTCACCAGAACATTGTCTTCCAGGACCAAGCACACAGAGCCCTGGGGGGAGCAGGTACAGGAGGACAACTGCAGGCACAATGGTATTGCTTTTGTTGTTCTTTTCAAATGGTACTTAATTTTCTGTATCAGTTTAGTATGGGATGTTCCAAGAAACTGATGTTCTTAATTTAACCACAAAACAGAAACAGAATGGACACAGTGTCTTCCTGAAGTGAGGAACGTGTTGAAGGAATAAGGATTTCTCCTTCTATATGCATTGAATCATTGAGAAACCACCAGCTAGTGCACTAATCAAACTGTCCTGCAGTATCTAGAATTTGCATACCATTTGAAAAATTTATCACTTTATTAATAACTTCATTCATTACATGCAGATAGTGTAATACATCTACAGGCTTCAAAATAAAGGTCCCGTTCTGATATACACTAGATGCTTTCCTATTATGGTCACTCACTCCTGTTATTTTCCTTTGTGCTCTGCTATAGGACCAAAGAAGACAGAATCGGTCTCACTGTAACAATCTGTTTATCTTTGAATAGAAAGAAATAAAAAGGATCCCATTTTACAGATGCTATATGATACAGAGAGAATTTGATTTGACAAATTACACAGAGAACACATAGAAAAAAAAGTGAAAATAAATAGCAGTTCTTCTGACATCTAGTGGAGTCCATGCAGCCTTCCCCAGCTGATGACAGCCAGGTTTGTACTGGTAGCAGGTAACAAAAGCTGCTGCCCACTAAGAAATTATCAGAAATCATGAATTTCTTTCTTATCATAAATTCAAAATGGATAAACCACTTGTTATTGTTAATGTTATTTGTGTCATCATGACTCCCAGAGAATAAAAATCCCATGACACTGAGATCATGGGAAAGATTGAAAATAACTCCCTTCACAAGTGAATCACAAAACTGGAATTTTTGAAATGTCTTGGGGGGAAGACCATTTAATATTTAACTTATCAAAAGTTCTCTCAGAAAAATTTGATATCTTGAACAGAATATTTGTCAAAATTGCTAGATGTAGATATCCAAAACTATGCAATTTTGTTGTGAAATATTAAATGAAGATATTTTTAGTTTCTCTGTAACTTTGAGCCCTTAAGGTGTACTTGGGTTCACATTTTATTTTTTTTCCTCTGTGAGACCTAATGACTTTATAAAAGTGAAGTTTGTGATTCTCCAGGGTCTGAAGTCTCAAGTAAAAACAAGGAATCCTGAAATTTTGAAAATGAAACTGCAACAATCAGTGTTATTTCAATGTTTTTGTCCAAGGATGAGGGTGGGTATGAAAGCATGTACCCTTCTGGGGGAAAAACAAAAACAAAACCAGAAAACAACAACATCAAAACCCAAACAACTAGTCTTTGTTGTCTCTTAAACTTTTATACAAATATCAACAAGCAGAATTCTCCTGTTGTTCTACTGCAAAGAAGAAAAATAACTGCAAAATAAAAATGAGAGTTGTCGGGTCAGTAATTCATTGTTTTTGCTTAACACTTCCACTTTTTTTGCTCCTCCTCACTAAAAAAATGGAACAAGCTGTAGGCTTCTGTATGGATCAGGTGATCTTCAAGCTGGTACCTGACTCCTAGCATTGCCTCACCTCTTGGAACACCACTGATTGCTTATAAAGGAAAGATAAATCTATTTTTCTGCAAGAGTCCCTTTGCACAATGTAGCCATTCTACTGCAAATGTAAATCTTGCATCAAACCGTTGCTTGAGCAATCTCAGCATGAATCACCAGCTGCAGGGGATTATCTCCATCAGGATATGTGGAAAGGCAGAAGAGACCATTTCTGAAAGGAGTTGAATATGTAACATAAATCTTTCACTTTTAGGAATGATTTACTTTATAATTCAAATCAACTTAGTCCTACTGGAAAAATAATCTTTCACAAGAAAGGTCTGCAGATGTATTAAAAATAATTTAAATCTGGAAAATAACAGCATCTATTTCCAGATGGCAAACTCCAGGATATCTGTCAAAAGTATCCCAGAATGAGCAGCACAAATTTTTTTTTAATTATTGTGCAAATGCTTTTCAATAATTACAGGTTTGCTCACTCTAGATTATAAATAAATCTGAGCAATCTTACCTCACAGTTCTAAGTTTCTGACATAAAAATAGGATTTTGTACCATAAAGATGAGGGAAATGTTCCACAGGGAAAACAGGTAACTTTAGAAAGGATATAAGGACTGGTTTTATGGTTCAGGATTGCTGAGTGTGTGACCTCCTTGAGGTGATACTCAGTAGTGAAAATCCTCTGCCAAAACCAGCTCTCTTCAGCCTTAGTGTAGTTTCTCCTGGACACTCTGAGCTGCTTTTTTGAGAGGATGCATCTCTGTATCTGTCATGCAGACAGTGATGCCCTGCCAATACCAATGGATTAAAACTTGGTGATGGCTTTGAAGATTAGAACCTGCCCCTGAAACTGGCAGCCAGAGCAGACCTGAACCTTAAAAGATCAGTGCAAAGGAATGATATAGAATAGCTTCACCTCTTAATCCCCCTGAAAATTAGACACTGCATTCTTCAGTAGTAAACCTGGGTGTTGTCTTTTCCTTTGGACAACATTTGTAACTGATGGGCTAGTGTAGTCAGGATCTTTACTGACACAATACATTTAAATGTGATCAAGTTTAAGGATGAGCTTTTGCTGTGCTGCCTCTGAGCTAATAAATTGGCTGATATTTCTGATCACATTAACATCTGGATGGAAGGAAGAAGAAAATATATCTTAACTACAAAGATCAGCTCTGGGAGGCAGCTACTGTTATTTTGGCATGGCACACCATTAATCTGAATAACTGATTCTTTATTCAAGCATTAAATGCTGTGGACTTTTTGATGCTGAATTGTTCTCTGGAAAATGCTGTATCCAAACAATTATACCTGATGTATAGTTGATATCACTCCATTTTCCCCAAGTGGTGTCAGGTTAACTATTGAAGCAGGATTTCTGTCCCGGACAACTTGGTGAAAAAGGACTTCTTGATCCTTACTGATCTCACAATGCATTTGATAGAGTATGCTGGTTTTAGCTGGGGTATAGCTAATTTTCTTCACAATAGCTGGCATGGGGCTGTGGTTTAGATTTGTGCTGGAAACAGTGTTGATAATTTAGAGATGTTTTTGTTATTGCTGAGCAGTGCTTGCACAGCCTCAAGGCCTTTTCTGCTTCTCATATTGCCCTGCCTGTGAGAAGGCTGGGGGTGTACAAAAACTTGGGAGGTGACACAACCAGGATTGCTGACCCCAGGTGACCAAAGGGATATCCCATACCATATGGATCATGCTCAGCATGTAACATGGGGGGAAGAAGGAGGAAGTGGGGGGCGTTTAGTGATGGCATTTGTGTACCGAAATCACTGTTACACATGAGGATCCCTGCTCTCCAGGGCATGGCTGAACACCCGCCTTCCCATGGGAACTGGTGAACAAAACAAGTTGTTTTGCTTTGCTGGTGCATAAGGCTTTTGCTTTACCTATTAAATTGTCTTCATCGCAATCCATGAGTTTTCTCACTTTTACTCTTCTGGTTCTCTCCCTCATCCCACAAGCAAGGAAGATAAGCATGATGCTTGGTTCCTATCTGGGTTTAAAACATAACATAGGGAATTACGACCTCCCTTGTAGTACCAAGTGACCAGATTGCACATTATCCTATACCACTTTGTGATGTAAATGGTTTTTCTGTGCCAATGGTCAGAAATTGTATCAAAATGTCATAAAAATATTGCATATCCACATACTGTTTCTATCCTGTGCCACAGGGAGGTCTTGCCCTTTCTTTGCATCATTGCTAGCCTCTCTTACTAATACCCAGTTAATCCAAAAGCAGAAACCTTTGCAAACCTTACTATTTCCTGAGAACAATTTTTGTCTAAAAAACAGGATGAAATAGTGTGATAAATGGAGAGGCATTCCATATCCATTATTGTCTTGAGGTTCCTATTGCTTCCATGAAATTCATGGTGGACTCATTTCTCTGAAGGAAGCTTATAGTTTCCTGTAATAAATATATGTTTCCTTGGCAGTCAGAAGACATGCCAGGCTAGTTTTGCAGATTGTCATGTTTTGGAGCCCAAATGTGAGAGGTTTTTTGCATGTGTAAAAGTAATTCAGAGAGCCAGGAATTCTCTGTTCCCTGCAAGTGCCACTCCTACTTGGCTGACACTGCCTGTAGACCAGGATAGATAATTATCCAAGATAGCACTGCTGTGGATGGATTACACTGTTAGTACAACAGGACAATAAAATACAAGATCTACTTAAATAAAAAGCAGCCCTAGGTGACCTAGCTTTGCAAGCAATGTTATATGAAACAAAGATGCTGTGTGCCTTCTGCAAAAAGAAACACTGAACACAAATAGAAAATGGACTCCATGGTGGTATAAATCCACTACAAATTCTCAGCATAGAACCATATAGTCATAGAATAATAGAACCATATAGTCATAGAATAGTCTGGGTTGGAAGGGGCATTTACAGGTCATCTAGTCCAATCCTAAACATCCATTGGTCTGATTACGTGACTAATGTGTCCGTTCTGGAACAGGCAGAGGTCACCAGTATCGAGGCCATGCTGCTGAGAATGCAGCTGCGCTGGGCAGGGCACGTCCCCAGGATGGAGGATCACCGCCTCCCTAAGATTGTGCTCTACGGTGAACTCGCCACCGGCTGCTGCAAGAGGAGGAGCCCCCAAGAAAAGATACAAGGACTGCCTGAAACAACACCTCAGCCTTGGCCATATTGACCACCATCAGTGGTCCACTCTGGCCTCCAATCTGATCCCAGAGGGGATTCTTTAAGCCTTGTTGGTGCTGTGTTTGTAGAAATGAGGTCTGCAACAGTATGTTTTAGCCTCCTGGTCCTGGAGTTTTGAATCCATAATCTAGGAGAATAAATGTGTGATGCCTGCCCCTCCTGCCACTACATGGTCCCTTGTAAGCCCCAGAGAAAGGACACACAGTGGTCACCAGTGAGGGAGGAACAAAATAGGAAGTCTATTCGTGGGCAAGGGTTTATATGCTCTTTGGAGGGGTTCAAACCCACCAATAAGGGACAAGCTGGGTGGGGGGGGGTGTCGTTTCTGGGAAGAAGAAGCCCTGACAAGGCAAAAAGACATTTCAAACAACATTAAACACATCAACTGTTAAAGCATTTTAGTGTCTGGTTCATTCTCTTCACCTGCCCATTTTTGGCAGGACTCTTTCCATGATATAAATTATGAATTGATTCCCACACCAATCAGGACATGTGGAGACACACAATCTAGAACACTGCTGTCTCCTTTGAAACTGCACCCAGAATCAGCCTGGAGAAGAAAAGACAACACAGAAAGAACCGTGCCTTGACAGTGCCACCTACGGAAACTTTCTGTTGTGCCTTTTGCAACCGGACTTGCCTATCTCGCATCGGTCTTATCAGCCATCTGCACGCTTGCAGCAAATCTTCATTCACGAAGTCTAGCCATGATGATGATGATGAGTCCAGTTCCCTTACAATGGGGAGGGACATCTTCAAACAGGTCAGGATGCTCAGAGCCCCATCCAATCTATCCTTGAATTTTTCCAGGGATGGGGTATCCACTGCCTCTCTGGGCAGCCTATGTCAGTGTAAAAAACTTCTTTCTCATATGTAATCAAAACTGACCTTGTTTTAGCTTAAAACCATTGCTCCTTGTCCTAATTGCAACAGTTTCTGCTGAAAGGTCTGTCCCCAACTCTTTGTCTCAATGCTTTTTGTATCAACTATCAAATCAACTACCAAACATCTGTTCCCTTGTGTGCCATGGTGTTGCTTTGTAAATATTGTCATATGTGTACATTCCTCAGATTTATGGAAGAAAATATTTATTGTACCTGCAAAAAAAAAAAAAATTATAGAGGGGATGGTATATATTGTGATAGTGGTTTCTTTCCACTGCAAAAAAAAAATCCCAAATCCCAAATCAAACTTCAGGCATATTTAAACAGGCAAAATTCTTACATCTTGAAGTGATAAATCAGTAGGTTTGCTTTCTGCTTTTAATGCATCATCTTTTCTTCAATTAACTGAGTTTTACATGGTGTGTAAGTTTGTGTGGTGGTTTTCACCCAGTGTCCACCCAAACCTTCAGGTGCCCCCCTTTCCCCAGAGGGAAAGGAAAAAAGGAGAAAAGGCAAAAAACAGCTGAGAGATAATGGCAAAACAAACTCAGAGTAGTTAAATGCTTAAATTTATTACTAACAAGATAAGAACTAAAACTAAAAGCACTAAAACTAGAAAGTAAGAAATAAATCAGTCTTAAGAACACTCCTCCCTCCCTCCAGCAGTTTGAGAGAGCAGGGAACGGGAGTTTCGCAGGTGGTTGTTGTTTCTGCCATTGCTCTTGTCCTGTGGGTCACTCCATGGGGTGCAGTCGGGTCTCTGCACCCTGATGGTCTCCATGGGCTGCAGGGGGACAACCTGCTCCACCACGGTCTTCACCATGGTCCACAGGGGGGCTGCAGCTCTTAGTCTTTCCCCTGCTCCCGTGGGGTCCCTCCCATGGGAGATAGTCCTCAGACTTCTCCATCATGAGTCCACCCCCTGGGCAACACTCCTACCGGGAAAAAAACTGCTCCAGGTGCGTCTCCTTCTCCAGGAGTCATGGCTGGTCTCTTCCAGGATCTTGCTCCATCCTGGGTCTCCCTCAGGGCAACAGCTCCTTCAGGCATCCACCTGCTCCTCCAGGGGCTGCAAGGGGGGCCTCCAAACCCCAAAAGATCTCCACGGGCTTCAGGGATGGAGGGGGGGGAATAGCTTTCAGTCCTTCCCCGCCCCTGCTCCAGCATGGGGTCCCTCCTTCACCTCCTCCTGCTCTTCCGACCTTGGTGTCTCTCTGTCTGCGTTGTTATCTCATGGCTGGAATTTTCAACTACGCAAACACTCCAGTTCTTGAATATGTATCACAGAGGCGTAACTATAATTTTAATTATCTCAACAGGACAGGAGAAGCTTCTAGCAGCTTCTAACAGAAACAATCCTGGAAGCCCCCCGCTTCTACTAAAATTCAGCTACAGAAACCCATGACATTTTGCCTAATAGAGATTGTGGAAACAGACTAAAGTGCTCAATCTACTTTCATTGAAATATCACTTTCCAAACGCTCAGTGGATTAACTGGAAACAAGTCTTGACATATTTCAGTTATCACTAGAAATACACTTGATTTTTTTTAGTCACCGCTCCATAATAATATCCAAGCTTATTGGAAAATACTCATATTTCTTTTACAAATTGTTTAAAAATCTGGGATATCATACATTTTCCAAATTATTTTGAATTATATTAATTCAGGGGCTAAAAGTTACTTAACTGCAGGACCAGCTACATGTTTTTTGGGAAGCAACTAATGCACATGGAATTTCTGTAGAGGGTAATAGTATAGAATATTCATTCAGTCCTGAACTGAGTCTAATATATTAAAAGCCTTTTGGTAGAATAATGCATTTGTGATGAAATTACACATTACTGTCACCTCCCCACTTAGAGCAGGTATAACAGCAGCAAGAGCAGGACTGCAAGACCCTGCACTCCCCATAGAGCTCCAGCAGCGTCTTTGGTTGTATGCCTTTATGTCTTAGCTCTCAGGTGAGACTATCCAAAAAGCACCTAGGTTAAATTACTTTTCTTAATCGGCAGACATCTGAGGAGACAAAAAAAAACAACCCTGGCTGACTCGCTGAATACCTGCCACCCAATGTTATGTAATCAGTGCGAATGGCCTGTTCTTCTCAGCCCATTTGTTTTCTACTTCAAGATGATGGGAGATGTTGATGGAAGAGCTTCTGGCAGGTTTATGGAGCTTAGAACACCTAGCTTAGAGAAACCTTTATTCATTTCCAGCAGTCTAATGTGAAATACATGACACCACCTGAAATGCAAAACCAGTAGGAGAGAAGAAAGGGCCTGACAAATATTCAAATTTGCAGCATGACTTTTCCTGGTCAAAGCTCTCTAGGAGTGGGTCAGTGGGTCTATGTTGGTGGTTTTGGTAAAGCTGTTTCATAAGCAAGAGAGTAAGTGGGTCAAACAGTCCTGCAAAAGCCACTGAATGACCTCATTGAATGAAATTTTTTGTATGATAATGCAGAAATGATCAAGAAAATTGGAAAATTACATTTGTCTACTCCTATACAGAGATCATCCTGTATCTGAAAGTATCAAAGGAACATCACAAATTTCCACAAAGGTATACCATTATATTGCATCATTTGTAACACAGAATCTGACCTCCTCTTTCAAAGAAAGTGACTTCTATTGACTCCTTCTACTGACTAGACTAACAGCTAGTGGTGGTACATATCAGTCCAAATCTGACCTTGTGAATGGCAAAACAAGTTAAAAATAGCATTAATATCGCTAGTCTTAACTACACAGTTGTTCTTCTTGCAGAGTACTAAATAAAGTCTGCAAACTTTTACTAATCAGTCTGAATGGTGGCTGTCAGTGGCAGTGCCAGATCTCGTTTAATCTTGCATTTCTGTGCCACAAATATACGTCCTACACTTTGAGAACTTTCACACTAGACTTGCAAAACATGCTCTGAAAAATCACTATCCCCATCTTGCTCCATAATAGTTAGAAAAATCTGCTATTCAGCCACATAAAAAATTCCACTCCTGATTGATTCCTAGGTCTGTTATGCTGATTATAATTCCCCAACCTACCCTTATGTGATTCACACCCATACATCTGCTCTAGCTTCAGCATATAATTGTTATTCCATACAGACAGCCCAGTATTTATTCAAACAAGGGTGCTCTTGTGTATTTCTCCTTTTGAGCTTCTCTAAAAAGAGTAAATTGGTCACAATACATTACATTGTATGTGCGCGTTTGTGTGTGGGAATAAAAACTAATTTTATTATCTTCTCAAAGGCAGCAGTTCATTACTAAAACAGAATAAATAAAACAAGCATGTTAAATGAAGTACTGTACATTTACATTACAGACAGAGCATTCCAGCCTTCCCTAAAATACTATGGCTAGTTAAAAAAAGATAACAGTTTCTGTTATTTTCTAACATTGTTTTTTATATGATAAAACAAATATTTGCTCTCTTGAAGATCTGTTGCTACAGTACAAAAAAAAATTTAGGCCATGACTCTGTGACACTGCAAGTCTTTGACTCCTATATTATCATTCTGTCCTGGGAGAAGCAGAAAAGATGCTTGTGGAATGAGCAGGTTGGTACTGCTTGGATTATCTTCATAAAAGAAGCTGAAATGAGTTTAAAAACATTTGTGCTCTGCCAGAGTCAGCTGATTTGGTTCCCAAGAGTTTGTCTGAACTGTTGTTTCATGGGGTTTTTTGGCTCATGCATTTGTTAGGACTTGGGAGAGTTCAATGAACCCCAACCTCAAAGTGAAAATATTTAACCTTAATTTTCTAGTGAAGATGAACTTTAAAAGCTAAATTTAGTTTTCTGGAAAATGTCTTAGAAGTAATTTTAAACTCATTTAATTTGTTTTGTGAAAATAATCCAAATAATGACTTGAAGAGTTAGAAGTTTAGCTTTTGGTTCAATGCATTATAAAAGTAGGGATCTACCTGTAAAACATTTTGCAAGTGCATTCTTAATGCCAAGTCATGCAAAATCTGAGCTACTTTCAGTAACATCTATTAAGATAAAAGCACAGCATTTTTTTTTGTAGAAGTAATAAGAATCTCAGCAAAGGAATTAATACAGATTTCATCCCAAAACCCTTGTGTTTCCTATCACTGTTTTCCATGTTACTTGCATATGAAAACAAGATGGTTTCAAAAGCATATGAAAACATTATGGGTTTTTTAATGTACTCAATCACAGTATAGCTCTGAACAAACATCCAATAACTGTGTTTTCCCTCAATCTCACTTCTCTTCGAGTACTCCAATTCCGAGTTTTGCAAAAGGAATCAAACCAGCAGCTGGCACTCCTGAGACCAAGAGACTCCACTCCTATGCAGTGAACTGAAAGCTTGCACAGAAAGCCACAAAAGCAGTTTTCATGTGAGTCTTCTGCATTGTCATCAACTTCAGTGGTGGAAAACCGGTGAAGGGAATACATAAATGTAGTTAGCAAAACATTTGCAAATCAATAAGGATAATGTCCAGCAAACTAACTGTGGCTTTAATGAAGGAGCGGTAAGAGGCAGAAGAGACAGGTAACAAAAAAAGCAAGCCTATCTAGGGGACCGAGGGCAAAAGCCTGGATGCCTTCAGGAACGTAGGGGAAACTTCAGTTATTACAGTGAACAAAACGTTTCACTTCCAGCAACCAATTCACACTCAGCTACAGTCAAGCAGTGCCTGTAAGCGCTGGTGATCTGACAGGTAAGATGGCGATCTGACAGTTGTTTAATAGAATATGTAGAATAAATCAATTTTTTTCAGTAGAAGGCAATGAATGTATTAATGCATAGCTTTATCATTTTTCATCAATGTATTTGAACTCTCACAAGAAGAAGGAAAGTTGTTCAGATGATAGGATTAAACTGTAGTTGGCCTCTCAAGTGATGTACAAGAGGGCTTNTTTTTTTTTTTTTTAAGGTAACTAACTGATGGCAGGTTTTGGTCTTTCAAGTTGGCACAGATTTGATTAATGATCCACATATGCAAATCTCTGTAGCTCTCACCAACTGTGGTAACAGCCCATTCCCAGGTGCTGGGTAGACTTTTAATGGATTTTTTTTTTTCTGATACACTATAATGTAACACAAACAGTTAAATTACTCGTATAAGTTATAAAGGTTACCAACTATTAGTTTCCAAATTCTGCTTGCATTTCTTACTTCACACATAGTTATTTATTCTGTGCCTTGAATAAGTGAGATAGCAGAAGCATATTATTGATTATGGTACTGTATTAACATTAATTATTGTTAGTGATATTCTTAATGTAAAAACATGACCTGAAGGTCCTAGTGTGATATGGGGTTTTGTCTGTAATCTGTTTACAGCTGTCAACTCTTAGGTGGTCAAAATGTTCAAGAGATTTGCAGGAGCTGTAGAGTATTGCTAGCTCTGTAAAATGACTTTTTTTTTTTTTCTTTGCCTTCCCAAAAATTCCTTCCCAAAAGCCTGCACTTGATAAAATTTCCACACTGGTCCTCTGCACTTTAGTAAACCAAGAGTGCCCCAATTGTCTCTGGGAATGTCCCTGAGATGCCTGAATATACTGCTTTCTTTTGGATTTACTGCCCCCACAAAGATGGGGCAAGCCAAGTCTGTCAAACACAAAGAGAAAAACTGAGGTAAAGGATTAGGTATAAAATCGGGGAGGGGGAAGAGATGACAAGCAGAAAGCTAGAGAATGTTACCCTGACACATAGCTGGACATCTCTGTTCCAATATTCTTACAATTAATTCCTATGCTATGCTCCAATGTTCAGAGCCAACTACTCAGTTTCCATAGAAATTGACTACTTCGAGACAAAGCCTATGATTAACTGCTTAATGACTTTTCCTTATGTGGTTCTATACTTATGCCCTTAGAGTTAGACTTTGTTGTTAAACTTCAAAGGCTCTTGATGGGTGTGAAGCTGTCTTGGGAACTTTTGATTTCTTCCTCCTTCATGCTCAGTCAACTGACGAACATGTATAAGCAAAGATAGTGGTTTCACCTGGAATCAAGCAGTTTGGATGTCCAAATGACTATTTCGTCCTCTGTTTTTATCCGGTCTGACAACCAGCCACTTCTAGACTAAATCTAAACTTCTCTATCATTTATACATCTGTGTTAAATGCTATATAAAACCTGGGTCACACTGACGATTATATGCAAATAAGATTTTTGTTTTTATCATCCTATGGCGTGGCAGATGATTCACTGCTAGCACAGACTGACTTGGACTTGACTGTGACATGAACTAAAGGTTCCTTTGAGATTGTCAAGCTGTTCCAGTGTCATCATTGAGACAGAAACAGAAATAAGAAATATGCATTTGGAACTCCTATTCTGTATTTTGCACAACACAAGTTACATGATGTGCAGTACCAAATGTTCAAGTCTCACAGAAACTCAATTGGCAAGTACCTTCATTGCATTAAGGAATTTCCAAATATGTGTATAAGCCTCCTGAGCAAAGTCCTACTCAAGTGTAATGAGGGTACTTCCTAACTTTTTGACTCACTTCACCATTACATATTTTCAGTTCCTTGAAGTTATATAATTGTTATGACTCTTGAGGCAATAATCTTTGTTTAAAAAAAAATCTCAATAAAAAAGGGAATCCTTTGTAAGACTCTCTGTTCTGTCTCATACTTGTAAAAGCATGGCCATTGTTTTCTACTATCACTGCTATTAATTTCTTTCCAAGTTTCATCATGGCAAGAGACCAAAACCCCACAATTATAGTTACTCCAAGCATAATACCATATGCCAAATTAATCCATGATCTAATACTGATGACTTTGGTGGATTCAGTCCAGAGATGAATGTAGCTTAAACTTGTTTTGAAATGGAACATATTCTCAAATCTCTGAAGAGCAACAATATTTGTTTAAAAGTTGAGGGGTTTATGATCCTAAGGCAGAGATAATAGTATGAATTGTCTCTGCAAATAAACTGTATAGAATCTAGTAATTTTTCTACATAACATAAATGCCTGTCACTTATGAGTAGTCTCTTTTATCTTTTTCTTGCTATCCATTATTTTCAAACTCACTTATTTTTCTACTGTGTCCTAAGAGGGAAAGACAGCCTACTGCATAGTAGTAGCGCCACAAAAAAAAAAAAAAAAAAAAAAAAAAGTTCTACCTTTTAAAATCTAATTTACTGTACAAGTAGTAGCAGAACAAAATTGCTGTCTTCCACTTCTCTGTGATGCTCAACTTGTTCAATAAACCAGAAAATGTCACGTTGTCTAGTGAACAGAGGCTCAAAGTCAAGTTACAAACTAAGTCTTATCTATCAGTAATGAGAATATTTTACACCACTAACATCAATGGTATAAAAACTGTACTTGTAAGTGACTGCTAAAAAACAGAATCTGAAGAAAATATGTATGGTTGTTCAACAAGTGATTAAAAAAGCTTATCACCAAGTCTGACCAACACTACCTGGTTTAACTTCTTTCTTTTCAAACTCTTGAATTCAGCAAAACATATATCTCTGAAAACAAGGAACAAAAATACAATACATGCTGATGCAAAATGAATTCCACATCTGTTGACCTGTAGAGGTCCTGATAGCTGCCATGGATTACATAAATAATTTTCACTGTGTTCTTTGCATCTGGTCTAGCTCTTTTCATCATTGGAAACATTTGTTACACTTGCTTGGCATTATTGCAATGCAAGGAAGCTATTGAATGAGTAATACTGATCTTCTCCCTGCCACATCTGGTTGTGTGACTAAAGGAAGCAGATGTATCAGCCTTTTGAATGATCCAATTTGATACTGAGTTACAGCAATCCTGCATCAGTCAGCATCGTCTCTGATTCATAGACTCACTAATACATAGGAAGCACATATGAGATGACATCCTGAGCATGAAGGCAAAGGGCTTGTAAAATTAAGCAGTGGAGCAATACATGCTTCTGAGGAATCTGGTCAATGCTTAATATAAAGTATGTAAACGTGACTCCCACCAGTCCTTTAAGAGATACTGTTTTGTTTTAAACAAGATGACAATTTTGGAAGTTACTCTGATTCATCTTCAAAGGTTGAGGGCAATATGTGTGGTGAAGGTGTAAGAAATCATCATCATCCAAAGGAAACAGGAATGGAAATAAAATCACAGAGGCTGAAGGGAAACTTCAGAATTAACCTCATCCAACATTCTACTCAATGGAGAGACAACGAAGATCACGTTGCTCAGGGTACAGTCAAGTTTTGAGTATGTAAAAGACAGGACATTTCATCTTCTCTCTGAGCGCCTTTTCCAGAATTTGAACATTTTTGTGTTGATTTTTTTTTCTTTGCTTAGATTTCCTTGGAATTTCTCATATTTCAATTTGTGTCCATTGCTCTCCCCTTATCCACAGAGCCATTTCTCTTCTTGTAGAAGACAATTTGGTTGGTCAGGTGTCATTTGTCTTTGGTCTAGAAACAGTGCTATAACTTTTATAGGAACTCAATGAGACTGATTAGCCACAGTTGCCTCGATCCTTCTCTTGTCCTTCTTGAAGATGGGTGTATTACCTTTTTCCAGTTATGAAAAACCTCCCTCAATGCCCATGACTTCTAAAGGCATTATACAGCAGCCACAGAACAGCACTGAACTGCTGCCTCGGAAGAGTTCTGTCTAGTCCCATGGACTTGTCTATGTCCAATCAGTTCAAATATTCCTAGGATAGTAGGACTGAGAGTGGGTGCTATTGTTGATTTTCAGAGGCTGATATTTGAACTGCTTTAGTCTTTTAGTACAGTAAGTATAAACATCTTGCATTGTGAAAAACATTTTCCAAGTGAAAACATCAAAGCAGCCTACAATTATGAATTAATTCAGCTAAATCCCATTCCTGGAAATTTTGATTACTGTTCCTTACAGCACAGTAAGCTCAGAGAGAGGTATTACAGATGTGATGATTCTTAGAGAATACAAATTTTGCTAAACTGTTTCCTGGAAAGCAAGTAAACTGACAAACAATTTAAATTCTTGTTTACCAAAACTTTTACAATTGGATTTGGTTTTATTATGAATTTAATTTTTTTTTTTTTTTGCAGAGGTAAATGTTTATTTAGCTAGCCTGAATTATCAAGTGGTTCCAATATGAGGGTTGAAAAGAGGTAGGAAAATAATATTATGTTACCCCTATGTCTCTTCCTTTACTATGCAATCATGCTTTGAATGGTCTAGAAAGAAAGAAAATATAGAAATGGCTTATTTCAGCTAAAATTTAGCAACCAAAATAGCCATAACATAGTTGTTTCCCTTTGTCTGGGTTACAAGAACTCTAAGCATGGGAACAGATTACATGTATCTCTTTTTCACCATTTCCCATTTCCATCTCCCCCATTAGCACTTAAATATTGCCTATCCCACCAAGCCTTGTGTGAGCTGCTGTAACACTGTTCATGGATGTTCCTTCTCTAAGTGACTCTCATATACACTGGCTTCCTGCAATATTCTATGCTGTTAAATGGATTCACTGACCACAGTCCTAGTACAGGATTTTGGAACACATGGACACTGTATTTTCATCTCTGTATGAGTTCCCTATATTGGCCCAGCCTGTTTTTCCCAACTATATTTTTACATTTTCCAGCCTAAATCCTGAATATTTATTTACTTTAAGTTCCTTTATTTTCTATAACTTTAGCAACAGCATGTTCTGAAGACATTTAAGAAAAAACTGGGGAATAATTTCCTTTTCTTGGATTTATTTTTAATAATTTCTTCAATTGTCATCCTTTTGATTTTTCAGTGACTCAGCTTTTCAGTGAAAACACTACTAAAAGTTTCTCCTTTCTCTTTCCTATCACTCTCCTATCTGGCCAGCACTACCAACTTTTTCCTTTCAAAAAACAGAAAGGGACATGAAGACTGATGAACAGAGAAACTATTATGGCAGAGATAAAACACTTTTAAATATTCCTCATTGGTTTCATAATTCTATGGCTGGTTTCTATGTTGATGCATGTGCTGAATGTTCCGAATTCCTGCTCCCCAGACAACGTTAGGAACTATATTCATCTCATAAGAACAAATCCTTTTGAGATCCTAGCACTAACATGGTCTTTCAAGAAGTGATCTTACATCTGATGTCACCTGTAGAGACAGGAAGAAAGGTTCAAATGCAACTATGAAGTACACAACTGGACTCTGAGGTAATGCTCCTATTTTCCCTCCTATCCAGCTTTCATGTGTTATATTTCCCCTGCTAAATCATTTATCTTCTCTTCCTTGCTTCTGTCTCATACTCCTCTTCACACTGCTCCCTATTTCTCTACATCCCATTTCCCTGTCTAATGCCCTTGGCCTCTATTCACACACACAAACTGTACTGCCATGCATGCCCAACAGAACAGTGCCTGTGATCCAGCACACACATTCCCTAGACCTATGTCACAAGATGTTGCAGGAAACTAGAAGAAATACATATGGTCAACTGCTGTCAAAGGCTGATCTAGAAAGGACTCCTTGACTAGAAGCACACTGGTCTATTATTTGAGAAATATGATTACATCTGGCTTTTATCTTTCATCTTGTTAGTCAGTGATAATTGACTGCTCAAGGCTGGCACTTGTTTTTAATTATTCCCCTGGTGAAAACACAGCAACTCACTCTGCATTTGCTATCACATATCTGCATGCAGCATTGTTAACACTTCATCCTTCTGCAAACAGCTATTCCTTTTCATATTTTTTTAAATTCTAAATTAGCTGTACAAATTAGTAGAGGACATTTCTCCAAAGAAAAAAAATTAGCATCACTGTGCCTACAGAGTACAATGAACATTTCACCATTCATTAAAATAACTCATGTTTCAGGTCTGCTAACAAAGGGGCTGTCCTGCTGCTGTCTCTTGTGGCACATGGAGATTTCCATTTACCTAGTTAGCAATTTATTTTAGACAATTAAGCATCTAGTAACTTCTCAGGGCTATATCCACACAACTGCCAGGTACCAGCTGAAATAATCATGGCTAAGTCACCTAATAGCAGATCATAGCAGATCACTAATAAATATGTAAGGAGCTCCACTCAGTGGCAACAGAATGCATTTCCAACTGTGACACCTAACATAAAAAAAGAAAGGAGTTTTTGGATGTAAATATATATAATAAACACTTTCGACTTAATTGAGTGTCTGCATTTTTTATTTTAATCAAAGCATTAGAATCACGGCCTTTCACTAGGATAGTTTTATTCTTTGTCAGCAACATTTCAAAGGGAATTCAATCACTGGCTTTGGAAAGGTGTTGGCTAATCAAGCAGGCACTATGAATTATAGATATTTAAGTGAAAGAGAATCTTGCTCAGAAGCTGTATAATCTACAATTGGCATACTTGTTATTCCATGCAGTAATGGGGTAAATTACTCTGTACAATTACAAGGGCTTGATTACTTCCTAACAAGTTGGAGTTGATGGATATTTAACATTACAAGACAGTTATTTAGACAATTAAATAGACAAATATGAAACATAGAATAAAAAATTGCCAAAGACATTTCTTTAATTTGTAATATTATAGGAATCTGATATAAAATCACCTTAATGATACATAATCATCTTGTTTAAAACAACAAAACTCAGTATTACCTCAAGATTTTTATTTTAAGCTTGCTAGGCTTTAATTTGTAAGAATGACTTTTTTCATCTTTCATTCTTTCTCTTGTACTGTCTCTAGACTTGAAAAACTGAAGTCTGTTTCATAGTTCCTATCATCTCTTAACAATCTCTGTATTAAAAGCTGTCTAGCCTGAGGACAGAAAATCAGTGTATTTCTAAAACAAACATACTCAGACTGTGGGGAATAAACTGTTTAAATGGAGGTGCTACCAGGGAGATAATAGGAGGGCATTAGTGGAAGAAATTCCAGAGGAGTTGCAGCTACAGCTAAAGGCTGTTGGCTCCAACAGAGGAAGGCATCAGCTCTGAACACGCAGAGGAAGCACTGCTAATGGAAATTACCACGTTACCGTGTGTCGCCTCAGCAAGAGCTCCCTGACAATTCTGGATCTGTTCAGCATCACTTTTGTTCCTGCTTGCTGTTTATTTGGCCCCTTCCCTTCTCACCCTTTCTCTCACTTCTCTTTGGAACACTTCCTCCTGCACACACTTCTCATTCCGCTTGCAGTGGCTCCACAGCAAAGTGTTTCTCCTTCCCCAACCCCAAATGTGCTTCCTGGTACTATTTCCCCACCTCATGCTCAGTTTATGAAATGCAGCATTAGAGATTTCTAGTTGGAGTTAAGTTAGAGATGAAGAACATATCCTGGAATGCTGCAGGAGAAAAGTCTGAAACACCTGCTAAAGAAACCATCTGATTGAATTATGTGTGATGTGTCCTGTATTAGGCCTAGGACAAACGTTGGAGACTTTCAATTGCTATGTTCTGTCTCGATATTAAAAAATAAAGAAAAAATATAGGTAAGATTATTTTCAGTATTATTTCTGTATCCTCTTAGTCATATTTCCCAAATATAATAAAGGTCTTGTCTGCTTTGCAGAATTTCAATTTAAAAAGTAATATCCTTCTGTATCACTGTTAATTCTAGACTCTTAAGTGCCTGATGACTACTCTTCTTGACCAGCCATGTGCATGCAGGGATGGAAACACCTTCAGTGCAGAAGGCAAAAATCAGTTTCTGAAAGCTGTTGCAGGGGAGCTGGTGGGTGGGATATGAGGCCAGAGAGTCTGCGGCTGGGGCTAGTGGGGAAGTATCAGGATTTACCTGAGAATCAATTGAATGTCTACTGCTGGAAGCACATATGGTCACTGTGTGGGAACAGTGTTCACATAATCATCTACATGTCCATATTGCATCCATCTACCAGGAGAATTATAACTGTTATAAAACTGATAACAATCAGCACACAGGTTTCTACCGAGTACAATTATTGTCCTTAGCAGGATGCTGCCCAAAGTCCGCCTTGGTCCCACGGTAGGTACCAAAAGCCCATTTTGTCACATCCAGTCACACCCGTCATGTTCCTTACTGGACTTTTTATGTTCCTGTAGCATATGAAAATCTTAATACATAACCCTACAGTTCTGCTTGGGCTAGTGCGACTTCGAATATGTCTAGATTTTATAGGTTTCACATCTCCATGATTTTTCTCCTTTTCTGATTTTCAGTTACTTAGTGCCAAATTGGAAATATTTTTGTCTTTCTCTGCCTGTTATAGATTTTGTGTCTTCCTAAGTGGGTGTCATATTGTTGCTTTGTGCAGGTGAAAAATCTGTCTCCATTTAAGAGAGGACACAGTTTTAACAAGAGAAACACACATTTTGGGACTTCTGTTTAAATATGACTAAATAAAAAAGCTTTCAGAGATGCATTTGAATTTCCCATGATTATAATCTGTGGTCTGAGACTTAATAGATTAAGCAACAGCCTGTGTCGAAGTAGAGTGAGAGACTGGTATCACTGTTAGGAAAAAATCCAGACAATCTTAAAGACACTGAAAAGGACCATGTGGTAATCTATGGCTCCGCGGAAAAACTGGAAATGTCAGTGACAGCGTTAGTACATGAAATTAGAAAATCATTAGGACTTCCTTTTGAGAACTCTGCCATGATAAATGAAATACCAGAAGAAAGTGAAACACACGGCCTATTCCTTAAATATAGCTCTGAAAGATTGAAGTTATCAAATTATGTTAATGATTTAAATTCTTTTCCTAGTTTTAAGACTCTAAAGGACATGAGTAGCTGCCAATCATGCTGACTTTTAGCCTGTTAAGAGAAAAACCATTTGCCCTGTCTCTACATAAGGCTCGTGACACATTTCAAAATCCCATCTTTAGACGCCACGAGCTTCCCACTCTCGTCATTCCTGTCAGCCCAGTTGGGTGCTGCCGTGTGTCCCTGAAAACTCCTTCGGTGTTTTCCCACGCCCTTCCCGGCTGGAAAGGCTTCCCAAACGCCGCGGCGAGCCGGCCCTGCGGGATGCCCTGGGCTCCCTTTGCTGGTGTTCGGGAGCGCGGCGGGGGCAGAGAACGGGACCACGCTGGGCACGGGGCCGGGCGGGCACTGGCACTGCCTGGAGCACCAGGATGGAACATCCAGTTCCAGGCTGCGGCGGGCCGGGAACTGACGGCGCAGAGCTTCCAGTCACCCCAGCGGAGCACCGCGTAGCCGCGGCCTGCGCCCGGCAGCCGGCTGTGCCCGAGCGGAAGGGCAGTGATGCTATCCGTCCGGGAAGAGGGACAGGGGGATGGCTCCCCGCTGGGCGGGATAGCCACCCCATCCCATCCCTCCCTTCCTCCCTCCC
>VXAU01003512.1:106260-148901 GCA_013399695.1 Formicarius rufipectus | reverse complement strand
TAAATAAATAGTGATTGTATTTGTCACACCAGCCCTCACTGCATTTGCTTTGAGCATACATGGCTTTTTCAGGTTTCCACTTGCTGTGGGTTCCCAGGGCTGGAGGTGTCTGGGGGTGCTGGCACAGCCACCCCACGGGTGGGCGGACCTGTGCACAGAGGGGTCCCACTCCCAGACCTCCTGGCATGGGGCACTGCTGGTGTTCATGGGCTGGTGCAGGGCAGTGTCCCCAAGAGCAAAGCTGTCCCCAGCAGACAGGGGCTCTGCCATCAGCAGCCCTGCAGCGCTGCCCCCAGAGCAGGCAGGGAACCTCCTGCCCCTCTTCCTGGGGCAGCAAAAGGGACTCCTGGGGGGAGAGCCGGGCTCAGGCCACAGAGATGCAAAATCCCAGCTGATGTCCTCAAGCCCAGGACAGGCTGGGGATTCGCTGGAGCCACGACCTGGGCAGGAAGGCTTTGATAAATAAGTGCTAAATATTTGAGTTCTACATTAAACAAGGCAAGTGAGGGGAGGTAGGGAGAGACACAGATCCACATGGATTTTTTGTCATTCACGCAGAGCTATGGCACACGCCAACGCTCAGAAAGGCTGCCAAGGGACAGGTGCTGGGTAGAAGAGGACCAACCAAACACACTGACCCATGTGCCCTGCAGCAATTATTTCCTTTCCCTTCATGCTCAGAGATGTGACCAGCTCCAAATTCACAGGGAATTCATGTAGAGAGCAGATCCACTGGGTAACCAGGTGTAAAGATCTGCAGAACATTCAGAAACAGTGCTGGTAGAAGTGCCTGGAGACACAAGGCAGGTACGAAGCAGCTGAGGTGGATTTACAAGGAAAACACTGAATTTTGAGGGAAATAAGGCAGAGAACAGTGAGCATGAGGCCAAGTGGAAGGGCAGAGCAGGGCTTCAGGGGGATGGCTGGGAGCAAAGGCAGGAGGAAAAGAGGAGAGAATCAGAAGGAAGTGAAATGTGCAAAGCAGAATGGTCAGAGCAATAAAATGAAATGACCCTGTGCTTTCCACAGGTGCTGGATGAGCTCAAGGAGCCAGAGTGATATCACTGCTGTTGGAAATCAAGAACCTGATTTATGGCAGGGGGTCAAGCCCAGGATTTGTTTTAACATAGCACCAGCACGTTCAACACTCTCCACCGAGAGGGTGGTCAGGCAATGGAAGGGGTTGCCCAGGGAGGTGGGGAATCACCATCCCTGGAGGCGTCCAAGAAACAACTGGAAGTGGCTCTTAGTGCTCTGGTCTCGTTGACAAATTGGTGAATGGTCAAAGGTTGGACTCAGTTTTGGGGGTCTTTTCCAACCGAAATGATTCTGCGATTCTGCAACATCAATGCAATGCAAATTAAGTAAACACCCCCAGGTAAATCCCTGTTGAGTGCAGGAAAACCTCAATGCAAGGAGCAGCCAGACCACCCTGAGAGCCCAGGCTGGACCAGGTGCTCCGAAAGGAAGCAGCCCTGATGGAGATGCAGACTCAGGGTGCATCTTGCAATGCTCAGCACAGGTGGAAGGTTTGAATTGTGGGACTGAGTAATGTGTGGCCTCCAAAAAGTGTCTGTTATTTACAGATGAAAAGTCAAACCCACAAGCAACATTTCCCCACACAGCAGTATTTAGGGTTAGCTGACACCTTCCTGCCATCAGACAGATGCTGAGATATTCTCTCTTTCCTTGTGGCAGGTTTTCTTGTACACATTTTATTAGGGAATCCAACCAACTGCTTCTGATTTTTCAAACCCAAAAAAGTCTCAGAGGCTTTCCAGAGAAGGAGAATTTCCAATGAACTCCTGAAATGAAGTGTGAGAGTCACCTGAGCAGCAGCTGGAAGCACTGGCAACAGGAAACGTTTTCAGGCAAAGGAGAGATGAGCCAGGCAGTTTAAATGACCCCAACTTTATCTGAACAAAGGTCTGAAGAAGAGTTAGGAGAAGTTATTCTAACAAATGGGAGGAGATTGCCAAGGGATGCAGGAGTTTTTCCATCACTTAATATCTTTCAAAGAAGATTGAATTGTATATACACATGCACCCACTTTTATTCCAGGTCAACCAAAAGTTATTGGGATGGATACATCAGTGAGTGAAATCCTATGGACTGGTGTTGTACAAGAAGTTAACCTGGGTTATAGTATTAAAGTCTCTCTGCTTCTCCTAAAAACCTGTGACTGAACTAATAACTTCATCTGGATTTGGGGAAAAAAAAAAGATAGAAGCCTTCATTTGAATTATAACAGCAATTCAGACTATGAATGCACTGAATTCAGGACAAAATTAATAGTTTTTATATAGATTAAATTAGAATATACAACCAGTGAAGTTTAAATAATATGATTGCAACTGTAAATGAATTATGAAATGTTGTATCACTGTTTTAAAAATCCACACTTACTATTTGATAAAGAATGTAAATAAATTAAAAAATCCTAAATTCCTGAGACAATGCATAGATTTTTGACAATGCACTCCTGTGAAAAAATTATGTCTATTTTAAGTAGAGGGGAAAAAAATCAAGTGCAGTTTCCTAACACAAAACTAGATACCAGTTCTAGAGGGGGAGGAAGTCCAAGAACACCTTTCATATTTGCCCACTTTGAAGTTCTTGCAGCAGAATTTTGAATGTTCATGTCCCTTTTCTGTAGGATTTTGGGTGGCTCTGGGGCTGGCACCGAGATCTGCAGCTGTGTACAGAAGCTGGGGTGGCACAAAGGTCACCATGAATCCCAAACAGTTTTGCAGAGCATAAAACTTAACAGACCCAGGGAATGTGGTGGCAGGGGCCATAAATATAAAAATTAACTATGGAAAGCATTCTGTCATTAAACAGGGATCAAGGGACAGGCTAAAAGGCTGGCACTGGATCCCGAGGCTGTCACATTAATTGAGGTAATTAGTGAACTGTGGTATTGATGAGTTTGCTGATTGTCATGGACATCCCATGGATGAGCTCACATTGGCTCTGGGTTGCACAGTCATTCTCTGCCTCATGTCAGCACTCGTGTTTCTGCAAGTGCACAGCTGTAATTTATGTTTGCAGAAAGGCTCAGGCTGCCATAAAGATCATCCCATTTTATTGAAAAGCATGTAAGCTTTCCCTGTGCTCTCCAGGTTTGAAAACCTGCCTGTAAAGTTTGTCATTGGGGAGTTAATGGGTGAGACATGTTCAAAAATCTGGATTTCTTTTACTGTCTGACCAGCTCAAAATCCGAGTTATTTGGAAGATCTATCCCCTATTTAGTGAGATAAACTCGAGCTCTCACCCCACAGCACTGAGGGGCTGCAAAAAGACAACAGCTCCATGGTCTGTGGTACTTGAAATGGCACATCCTGATGCAGCAAGGGGCTGCACAAAGGGAAAGGACTAACAAGAGCCTTGGGCTGGGAGACAAAGCACCAGGGTGGCTGGGAGGGTACAAAACACAACTTGCTTGAAAATAGAGGTAAGCCCAGACTGGGATCCACAGCAGGAAACCATAAGGAAACCACAGGAAAAAAAGTAAGAAAGGAGGTGGATTTTAGCCTCTGTCTTGGATGGATGAAGGATGTTTGGATTACATCCCAGGAGTCAGACCACATGATGAAGGCAAAAGTCAGGCATGTTAACCCAGGAGAGCACAGTGGTTGCTACACATGTCTCCTGTACAATACTGAATTTCTCTTCTGAAGCCAATCTAACTAAAGAAGCCTCTTACATGGTGAGGAAAGTTTTTTTGCTTTTGTTTATCCAAAATGGTACATCAGGATGTTTAATCAAAATATTAATTTGGCAGTACAAATAAAGCTATGAGCATCTTTTCATAGGACATTAGGAAATCTCAGAAAGCCACAGCTAGCCCAAGAGACTTCTGTATCAAGAGCCAGTTTCCCTGGCAAGGAGGTATCACTAAGATTTCTTAACTACCAGACCATGTAAGAGCCTACAACATCTTGTCACCATTTCCTGTGCTAAAAAGCAGCCTTTGAAGAAGACAGTGTGCTCCCTTCATGCATTAGCTTTCCTTTTTGCTGTAACAATTTCTCCTGCCCTGTTTTCCATATGACTTCATTCTGTGGGCCACATCCTTCAGATATGCCAGTGGAATCTGGGACTCATCCCATGAAAAGCCAAGGCCTATCAGTGGAAGGCAGGTGCAAATGAAAGCAGAGGAGAAATGCTCCCACTGTAACCAAACAATTTCATCAGCCTGAAGAGAAGCAACAGCAGCCCTAATAGTCTAAGGCACCTCTAACTCACAGCAACACCAAGATGAGCAGTGCTGCTACTTCATTCAGGGGCTGAAAGGACTTTTCCAGGCTCACCCAGAAACCCTAGAGAGGAACTGGAGAATCAAGCCTGGCTCTTCCTGCAGGGAAACACCCTCCCCTTGCTCCACGCTGCTCTCTCACACTGCCAAAGTTTTCTCTCTGCCTCATGCTGCCTTCCCAATTTTATAAACAGGACACATAGCACATGCAATTTGTCTTTGAAATGAATACACTCACTTTTTTCTACACTCTGTGTGTATACACACTAGAATCACATTGCCCTGAAACTGGGAAACTGAAACTCTCTTGCCAAGGCCACCCAGTGCCCCAGAGGCTTCTCCACTTAAAGACACAACTTTGCTGCATGTCAGCACCGAGATGCAGGGCACTGCCCAGGGTGAGACACTGCAGGACACTTCAGGGAGAGGTGTTTTATGGTTAAATAAATATAAAACACCTCTGAGCAGGTGCCAACTAATTCACACCAGGCACTGAGCAGGTACAGTGCAAGTCCACCGTGATGCTGCATCAGCCAGTGCTATAAATCTGCAGACAGGATTTACCCTAAAACAGAGAAAAAAAGTATAGGAAAAAAAAAAAAAAACCACCAAAAATAAACAAACAAAAAAAACCTAAAGAGAAAGTGAGCTGAATATGTGGTGTATTTTACAACACTTGGGAAGAAAGAGGGAGATAATAAATCTGGGAGCCAGTAGCCACAGCAACAAATTGCATTCTCCTCTGGATGGCTTTTCCGTTCCCATCAACAGCAATTACTGGGCACCTTAGGGTAATACAGCAAAGTTTATGTTGCTTCTGTGGCAAAGTTCTTTTCACAAGACTAATTTATTCTACATCTGCAAGGTGCTGATTCATTGCAGCACATTACTGGGGGTCTGACCATGACAGCCACTGAAACACAAAGAGAAAAGTCCTGGACACAGCTCATCCTGCTCTGTTGGTTGGGGTTTTTTTCTGACCCCAATTAAGCCCTGCACACTGAGCTTGGGAGCGGGATGCCTTTCCTCACTCCTTGGAATGAGGGAAAGGAAGCAAAGATAAAAGTGTTTGGGGGCTGCAAGGAAATGTGGGCTCATAATTGACAACGTCAGTCTCAATAAAGGTTGAGAAACCATCCGTGTGCTGCCCGAAAAAACGTAATAATGAAGCAATACTTGTGTTTCCTCCTGCTCTTCAAGGGCTGCCTTCAAACCACTCCAAATTCCCCCAATGCCATAAAGGCTGGGAAGCCCACAGTGTTTGCCCAAAGGCAGTTTGTGAAGATGTAAGGTTGATGTGCTTTCAAAACATCCTAGTGAACACATCGCTGATCACCCACTCCACACACTGGAAGACTCGTCCAGCACTGGAGCAGATGTAGCAGACACTGCTCTGTCCTCGGGCACCCAAACCCACTGAAGCATCTCCCCATGCACTTTGCAAAGGGCTTGAAAGCAGAAGCTAATGCAGGAGGACAGAGCAGGGGCTAAACCAGGCATGGCAGGTGTTATGGGTTTATGTAGCCAAATTTTAGTAGAAGGGGCGGATATCCAGGGTGGTTTCTGTTAGAAGCTGCCAGAAGCTTCCTCTGTCCTGTGGAGCCAAGGACAGCCAGGGCCAGGAGGGACCTCCTGCTGGTGGCCAAAGTGGAGCCAATCAAGAATTCCAGTCACAGCTCTGGGATAACAGAGTTAAGAATTTAGGAGTGTGGGGCAGTTGGAAATTCCAGCCATGAGATAAGAACACAGAGACAAGGTCAGAGCAGGAGGAGGAGAAGGAGAGACCCCACAGGAGCCAGGGTGGGGAAGGACTAAAAAGATATTCACACACACACACACAGCCCATGGAGATCCATAGGGGATCCTGCAGCCCATGGAGGAGCAGGTGGACGCAGAAGGAGCTGCTGCCCTGTGGGAGGCCCAGGATGGAGCGAGATCCTGGAAGAGACTTGTGGCCATGACACGTGGAGGAGCCCCACTCTGGGGCAGGTTTTTCCCCCAGTAGAAGTGTTGCCCGGGGGATGGACTCACGTTGGAGAGTCTATCAAGGACTGTCTCCCATGGGAGGGATCCCATGGCAGCAGGGGAAAGACTCAGAGCTGTGGCCCCCCTGCAGCCCGTGGGGAGAACCGTGGTGGAGCAGCTGAGCCCCTGGAGATCCATCGGGGTGCACAGACCCCCCTGCAGCCCATGGGGTGACCCCCAGGACAAGAGCAATGGCAGAACCAACAACCCACTGCAAACCCCCATTCCCTGCTCCCTGGAACTGCTGGAATTAAGGGAGCAAAACTTCTCCCAAAAAGGGAGGAGTGGGAGGAGAAAGGTATTCTTAAGACTGATTTATTTCTTACTTTTTAGTTTTATTACTTTTAGTTCTTTTCTTGTTAGTAATAAATTTAAGTATTTAGCCACTCTGCATTTGCTTTGCCATTATCTCTCAGCTGGTTT
The DNA here is from genome assembly GCA_013399695.1 of Formicarius rufipectus. NCBI lineage: Eukaryota > Metazoa > Chordata > Aves > Passeriformes > Formicariidae > Formicarius > Formicarius rufipectus. The sequence goes on along the minus strand of VXAU01003512.1, from coordinate 142,195 downwards.
TTTTTTTGCCTTTTCTCCTTTTCCTTTCCCTCTGGGAAAGGGGGACCTGGAGGCTTGGGTGGACACCGGGTGAAAACTGCCACAGCAGGGCAGACCCTCCCAGCTGCAGCACAACCCAGCTGTCACTGCTGGATTTCAACCACATTTGCTCTTAGGGCCTCAAGATTTCCTGTTTCCAAGGGAATGGACTTCAGGTGCCAAGCTCCCAGTTAGACCTGACAGTGTGACAGCCCACTGCCTGCAGGTGCATCCATCCAGCTGTGGGGGGAAGGCAATGGGGAACCCTGCTGCCCCAAAAGGAGATTTATCACCCCTGAAACAAAGTCCCTCCAAGGCAGCACAGCCCCCAGCACACTCCCAGCAGGCAGGGTCAGCTCTGCAGGCTGTAGGTAAGGCACTGCCTGTCCTAAGGAGAAGGCAGTGGTGGTGGAAAGAGCCATCTGACAGCACAGTTAATAATTAGAGTTGACAAAAGGGATTTGTCTCGTTTTCTAAATATTTTGCAGGGGAGCTGAGAGTCCATCTCTGTGAAGCAGGAGAGGAATTCCAAGCAGGAGAAAGAGCTTTGTGCTCACATTCAGCAGCAATCATGTCCTGTCAGTAACTACAGGGAGCATGAGACACGAAGTGTCTGGATGATACATCAGGACACCTAACATACCCTGTGACAGCTTCATGTGCTCCTTTCCTTTCCTGCCCTTAAACATACTCTGAGGACTGCCTATAAATCCTCTGCAGGACCTACTTCATCCTCCCTCAGTCTCAAAACATGTGTGGAGCTAAAAGTGTCTGTCCATCCCTGTCCAGATAAGCCACTTGCTCCTCTGCCCATGTAGGACAGATCTCCTGGAGGCACTTTGTCTCCTCGTTGGCAGTGCACACACTGGATCCACCAAACACAAGCTTCCCTTCTCTCTCAAAAACCTCCTTCCTTAGCCAGGACTACCACAATGAATCTCTCCTTTCTGTTGATTTTATTATAATGGCTTGTTTTCATGCTAAACATGTCAAACATTGTGATTTCTCCAGGAAAAAAAGTACCACTAACCTCGATCCCAGTCCTGGAAACACACCCAACCTGCCAAGACAGAGCATAAAGACGAACACAGAAGCCTCTTCCCCCTCTGAGCAGTCTCTTCAAGCCACATGCAGCCAAGAAATATTTTTATGCCAAAGCAGTTCACTACTTTTGTGTCCAAAATTATTTTAGCTTGCTTTAATCCCATCCCAAAACACCCTGCCCTGCTGCTCCTGAAATGAATGGATGTTTTTACCTTTACATTCTGTGGGATGAAAATGAAGCCCTAAGAAAGGCAGGCAGCCACACTGCAGTCCATATTCACGTGGGGAATACTGCAAGCAGGATTTAAAAGGACCTTCCCTTTATCTTTGTGGTGCCTGTGCTCCATCTGCATCTAATTGCTCATGTCCACAGAGGCTGCAATGCTCGTCAAAGGCTTATTCTTCCCCATGCTGGCTCTGCCTTTCAGCTGGCAGCAAATTCTCATTGCTTCACAATCCAGACACAGTCATTTAGCATTTAATAATTCAAATTGTAACACGATATTTGATGGAAAATAGTCATTATGGATTTAGAGCACAATGCAGGTAGCTGAAGTACACAGATTTCAGCATTTCAGGAAATGGGTGCTATTTTCAAACAGAGTTAATCCTATAACAACAACAACAAAAAAATCCATAATATTATCCATAATCTTTTCTTGCTGCATGTGTCTATGGGGTTTGGTTGATTCCCTCCCCCTTCTTTTTAATGTTCCAACTATTGAGTTATAGCAGAACATTTTTCTACACTGTGCAACTTATTTACATGCTGTAAATAACTGTGAATGCAATAAAATAGGGGTACAAATAACATGAAATAATGCCTCAATTTGCAGTTGTTTTACAGCAGGATAGTTTATAGCAGTGTTTCCTACAGACTTTACCGCAAATAAAATAAATAAATAAATAAAACAAATAAAAAGACAACTAGAAAGACTAAAACTTCTCTATTCCCCACAACCCAGGGTGGCTTCTAAGCCAGTCACCAACACTGAAGTTACTCACCATCTAAACAACAAGAAAAATCAGAGACCACTCTTGATTCCTTCCAGTACCTGAAGGGAGCCTACAAAAAGATGAAGAGGGACTATTTACAAGGGCCTGGAGTGGCAGGACAGAGGGGGATGGCTCCAAACTACAAGAGAGTAGGCTTGGATTGGATATTAAGAGGAGGTTCTTTACTGTGTGATGAAACACTGGCACAGGTTGGGCAGAGAAGTTGTGGCTGGTTCATCCCTGGAAGTGTCCAAGGCCAGGTTGACAGGGCTTGGAGCAACCTGGGCTGGTGGAAGGTATCCCTTCCACATGGAAGTGGGTGGGATTTAAGGTCCCTTACAACCCAACCTATTCTGTGATTGTGTGATCCCAGATCCCAACCTGGACATCACAATCCTGGGAGAAGACAATGGCTGGGTTTCTATCCCACATCACGCACGACCCAATGTCCCAAGAGCAACACACCGCAGAGAGTTTGGTGAGAGTGGGACTCTACTTGCACCAAAGGATCTTTCCCCACATCCCAGATTCCATGTGCATTCTGGGACCAGTTTCTCCCTCTCTATGTGCTCAGGTTCTCCAGCCATGCTGACACTTGGCCCATTTGGATGGTTTCATTGGAGTGCCAACTGGAGAGCACCAGGTGCTCCCAGCCCTGATCCCAGCTCGGGTTCTATCAGACTTTTTATAACACTCCAGGTAAAAAAATCCTAGTGATTAATTTCTACCATCCATATTCTTAATTAATCTTAAATTGAGAAATCTTGATGATAACTGTCCAAACTGTCCTATTTTTGTCATGTGGCCACCAGAAACCATCCACCTCCTGGGAGCAGAGATGTCTTGTAAGCCTGGCTGATATCCAATCTGGCATATACCCAAACATGCCCTAACATTCCCCTCCAACAACCCACTGCAAAACTGAGTTCCTCTCATCCATCCCCTTCCTCTTTGGAAGCCTCGAATTGTCTCCTAATTCAGATTTCTCTGCCTGGTTTGGGTTTGTGATGAGATAAATACACACCAGTACCTACATGATGATTTACTGAAAACCAAACAAACCACACAGACACAAAAGAAAAAACCAAAACAATCACAACCTACCAACACAGCAAAATAAAGAACTTTTTAACACATCAGAAGAGTTTATGGGGGTCATTTTAGGGATATTGCCAGGGCTTAGCCAGGATAGGTCATGTTAATGGCAGATCTCAAACCTACCAACCCCAGAGCTCAAACCAGTGTGTCCAACTCAGGTATTCCCTGGAACAGAGAGGGCAGAAGAAAGTTTTCCCTACATTCTTTTTTTCTTCCTGGCACATCAAAGAGACGGAACTGAGCCTTGATAGGATGGAGTGCAATTTTCTCCTGCCTTTAAGCACGCCCTGAGATGTAAATAGTCGTTGCCAAGAACTCGAAACCCCAGGGAAGCAGATAATAAGCAATTACTCTAACCAGATAGCACTGATGCCTACAAATTAATTTCTCTGCTAACATCCCAGCCCTAAAGTTGTACACTTCAAAGCAGGCCATCTTCTGAAAAAGACACACAGGTGTACAGTTATAATTCCAAGACTTCTGTCTCCATCTGCTCTGCTGGGACACTTCCCCTGCCCACTGGGAGCAGAGGCAGCCCTACATGTCCCTTCAGACAAGAGATGCTACTGAAGCCTAAGGCACTGCACTGATCAAAATGATGCTTCTTCCCACTACAGAGTTCCTTTTTAATCTCTGCCAGTACTTACAAATCAATTGGCTTTTCAGAAGAGTGCTCTCCTCCAAACCTGCTCAAACATCAAGTTGTCCAACATCTGCAGAAACCACTGAAGTGGGACAGTAAAGCCACAAAAGTGCCAGAAGAGTCAGGGACACAAGCACAGGAGGCTGGTTCCTCCAAGCAGCTCCTCTGTTCACAATATTTATCTCACAGGCAGCAATGTCAAAGCTGATACTGATGCTTGAGATGTTCCACCTTCATGGCTTCACACCATGAAGAATCTTCCTCCCTCTTTGAATCCAAAGATGAAACCCAAAAGGATGGCATCCACTCTTAATGGTAAGTGTTACCTCACAGAATGGTTTGGGTTGGAAGGGACCTGAAAGACCACCTTGTTCCAACCCCCTGCCATGGGCAGGAACACCTTCCACCAGCCCAGGGTGCTCCAAGCCCCATCCAACCTGGTCTTGGACACTTCCAGGGATGCGGCAGCCACAGCTTCTCTGGGCAACTTCCTTCCACTAGTATTCCTCAATAAAAGACGAGCAGTTCTGGGGTTTCATGTCCTGTGAAATTGCAGGACTCTTTTCATTCTATATAACCATTTCATCCTATCTAACTATGAAGAATAGTCAAACCAACTGAATCTGAAGAAATCATCTTGAACAGAAGCACTTTGGGTTTACAGGACTATTGGCGTTATTTATAATAAATGATCCCATCATGGTCAGTCTTTCTTAGATCTAAGATCCTCTGAAATATCTACAAATGTGCCTAAATAATCATCTCAGGCACCCAGAGACACCTTTTATCATTTATTTCCTGTCATTCTCTGACAGTAAAGTACTGAAAATAAATATTAGGTATCTACATATGGATTTAGTGCCTACCTTCATAAATGCTTACATCTGAAAACTTGTTCCACAGTTACTGCAATCCTTAAAACAGAGAAGTTGAAAGCTGGTCAATTTGTAGGAATTCAGTGAATATACATTGATAAATATCTATTAATTAGCAACATACTGAGAAAAAACCTCCACACCAGATCCTCTCCCAAAGCCCACCCTGTTGTTCTTCTGCCTGTTGTTCAACATTCACCACTGACTGGTAAGTGGAAATTAGTAGTAAATTTGAGCCCTGAGATCTCATATTTTTATTTTATGTCATTTGCCAAACATTCCCTTTTTTTTTTTTTTCCTGCAGCTCAGGATGTTCTTGGCCTTTTATTTCAATTAATGATGCCATGGTCAGTATATTCTCCCAACAAGCTATTAAATTAACTGCCACATTCTTCCTTTTTTTTTTTAATTCTGTTTTATTCACAGGAGGGAAGAAAAAAAATAACCCCAGCAAACTATGCACTTAACTCTTCATGATTTCAAATAAAAGCCAGAAAAATTATTGGGAATGTGTCAGCAGTCCCAGCATTTAGCTAAAAAGCCTACTGTACATCTTAGTTATGTCATGTTTTATTCCTCAGCCTATGAAGACGCTGGAGAGTAATGCACTGAGGCTCAAAAACAAACAAACAAAAAAAAAGACCCCAAACAAACAAAATCAAAGAGAAGAAACACCTTCACAAATAACCTCCTTTTTAAAACAAAGGCACACCACAAGGACATAAAAAAGGCCACATGAAGTTTTTATTTCCAGGCCTGTGGAGGGAGCAGTTTTTCATTCCGAGCTCTCACAGTTCTGACCCCTGCCCGTCCCTCCCCTGCCCCAGGAAACCTCCACAGCCTGGAGGAAACCTCCCCTCAGCCCCTTCCACGGGAAATATTTACAGGTATTTTTTTCTCAGGATTGGACCACCCAGGACAGAACACTGTCTGCCAGCTGAGTCAAACTTTCCATCACCTCTTTTCCAGCTGCTTTTTCCTCCCCCTTCCGAGCAGCAGTTCCTGCCTTTCCCCTTCATTCCCCCTTCCCAGTCCTCTGTTTCCTTGGGCTTCCTACAGTTTTCTCCCCAGAATTTCCAGGGTCAAACTGGCCATTCAGCATCATCCTCTCCACCTCCCACTCTACCATCTTTTGTTTAGAGGAAAACTTCTTCCCACCTCCCACTCTACTACCTTTTGTTCATCTGTTTAGAGGAAAACTTTGAGTTAAAACAACAACAAAACAATAATATTAAAGAGTAACAAAATAAATGCCAACAGTTAAACACACTCGTTGAAAGAAGCAGTGGTAAGGGGGTTGCTGCAAATCTGCCCCAGCACTTTCTAGGGCTCTCCTTATTGATGGGGAGCTGCAGCCAGTAACCCCGGGGCTGAACTCAGCCTAAGGGATGTCTCTGCTCCTTCTCTCCAGGTCCCCATGCCTAGGAAGGAAAACCAAACGTGACATGGAGGTTCATCTGAGGAGATGAACCCAGGAACTAAAGAAATTCAAGTTCAAGAAATTCAAGGAGTGTTTGGATGGCACCGTCAGGCACATGATGGGATTCTTGGGGTGTCCTGTGCAGGGCCAGGAATTGAATCAGGGGTTCTGATGGGTTCCTTCCAACACAGCATATTCTGTGGTGCTGTGAAATCTCAGTTTCTAGTACCAGACGTTGCAGGGGGTAGTTTTAACAATCCTCCCTGAGGACTCCAAACAGAGACACAAAAACATGAATGCACATCTTTAGGTGACATCTACGATGTTGCAGGCAGGCAGCAGTAGCAGCTCTGGCCACAGCACACTGCACACCCCACCTCGTCCAGGGAAATTCCACACACCACCAGGCTCACTTCAATTACAACGCCTTTCAACTTTGTGTTTGTTTTAGGTAAAAGCACCTCTCAATCTTTCACAGATGCCTCATGGACATGCACTCATTAGCTCTCCTGCTTTAAGGGCCATCACTCATGAGCTGGCTTGTTCTCTGCACACAGAAATAGCAGGAAGGGCTGTGAATTACTCCAGCACTATTACCCCTCACAGTGATTGAGTTATGGGACAGGAGCACTGAGTCCACCTTTCCTGCAGCCCACACAGAGGAATTTGTTGCTGCCTGGAAGTTACCACCACTTGGGTCACAGGCAGAGAAGGAACAGAAACAGCAGCAGGGAGCACATTCCTCCACAAGTCCCTTTGTAATGCAGAGGACAACCCTGCTGTCCCTTGGCATCCAGACATGTTCTCCATAAGCATCACCTCCATGAAGTGACACTGCCAAGGGAGATTCTCACAGCAGCTTCCAGTGCACATTGGCAAATATTTTTCCCAGAGCTGGCAGATTCACTATGTATTAAAATAGTTTTTAATTATGCCCCTTTCACAGCCCTACTAGTGGCACAAGAGCCTCTGTTGCCCTCTTGTGCCTGTAACACAAGCACTGAAATCTGAAAGACCTCTCAGGTCATTGAGTCCTATCATCTTCTATTGCAGACAAACACATTATATAAACCATTTAATAAATGTGATCAATCCTGTCTGTAAAAACTCATTAGGTTAATGTGGTGCTATTTTTATTACAGCTCAGAGAACTCATGTTCAATGGCAATCACACCGTTCAAACATGAAACAACTCTAAAATGAAAGTCAGAGCTTGATGTCAACTCAAATTCGCAGCCCCAAACCTCATCTGTCAGAGTTGGGCTGACTTTTTGGTTCTGCAATAACACCCCCAACTTTTCTCCACAGTAACAGCAATTCCACACTCTCAGAGGATTCAAATCTGCCCCTGAGTGAGGGATTTACTGCCACATCTCAGCGAGCAGCCTGACGGAGTTCCCTGGTCTTGGGCTCACCTCATGAGGAATCCCTCAGTTTCAGAGAGTCCAGTGGCATCTGGAACGAGAGAAACCTTTCAGGTGAGTTGGAGAGGTTGTGAGGGAGAACAAGGACCTCCTGAATGTTCAGCAAGGCCATTGAACTTTTCTCTCTCTCTGTATTCCAGGTATGCCACACAGCAAGAGATGTGGCTCAAGGCAATGAGCCCTGGCACCTGAGAGCCCAAGGCTGTGAGCTTTTTGTTGGGGAAAAGGGCTGTCATTTGTTGGCAGAAGCACCTCTGCCAAGTTGCCATTTTCCTGCCCTTTTAGGACCAGAATCTCATACAGATGAAGATTCCTGTCAGACCAAAGATGCCAGGACATGGAACTCTTGCTGCTTTTGGACTGCCGGGGAAGCTGCATCATTGGCACCTCAGAGCCCAAGGCTGTGAGCTTTCTGTTGGAGAAAAGGGCTGTCATTTTTTGGCAGAAACATCTCTCCCACATGGCCATTTTTCTTCCATTTTTAGAAAATAATTCAGTATGGAGGAAGATTCTTCCCAGACCAAAGGTGGCAGGACATGGAGGTCTGGTGGCCTGCAGAGTGCTGGGGAAGCTGCATCATTGGCACCTGAGAGCCCAAGGCTGTGAGCTTTCTGTTGGAGAAAAGGGCTGTCATTTTTTGGCAGAAACATCTCTCCCACATGGCCATTTTTCTTCCATTTTTAGAAAATAATTCAGTATGGAGGAAGATTCTTCCCAGACCAAAGGTGGCAGGACATGGAGGTCTGGTGGCCTGCAGAGTGCTGGGGAAGCTGCATCATTGGCACCTGAGAGCCCAAGGCTGTGAGCTTTTTGCTGGGGAAAAGGGTTGTTGTTCATTGGCAGAAGCACTTCTCCCAAATTGCCATTTTCCTGCCCTTTTAGGCCCAGAATTCGATATGGATGAAGATTCCTCCCAGACCAAAGGTACCAGGACATGGAGCAATTGCTGCTTTCGGAGTGCCGGGGAAGCAGAGAAACCTGCAAAGTTTTGCAGCAAAATCCCTTGAAACAGAGAGTGGGAAAAATTAAAAAATCCAGGGCAAAATTCCCAGTAAGCTCTGTCTCCATTTATACCCACAAATCATCTTTGAGGCAGTTTGGTCTAGATTATCAGAGCAACCTGAATGCTTAAACTTGCTGAAGTTCAGGGGAAGTAGAGGCACAAGTCCTAGTGAAGCAAGAACCCTGGAGCTGTGCTCCCATGGAACTCACTTTTACCCTGGTCCCACTGTAGGAGACAAAGGCAGCTCAGAGACAATGTGGTTTGGTCAAATAATTTGGTTTTTACTTTGACTGCTGTGCAACAGAAGCAATTCTATCTGAAATCCTCTGCAGTCAGTGTCTCAGCTGACCCATACCCTGAGAGATGTCACACACATTAAACTCACAACCTCCAACTTAGTCAATATACAGGCACTTCAGATAAGTGCATTGAAAGGGAAATATCTGCTCTTATTCCAGCTCCCCTGGCCTTCTGGCCACATGCAGCTTCTTCTTTGAAGCACGTTCTGACTCCCAAGCACACAACCTACAAGTAAGGCCAAGGACAAAGCCCACCAGGTACAGCACAATGGTATTTATCTTCTCTGGATTTTTCTTAAAGTAAAAACAAAAAAAAAAAGCCCCTAAATGTCTCAGGGGACACTAATTCTTCTGTCAGCATGAAATCAGATGGATCCATACCAAATTCTGTCAGTTGGAAGACCTTAGAACTAAATTCTACTGACCTACAGCATTTTTTTCAGATAAGATCTGTGATTTTCAAAAGCCAACCAACTCTTCTGTGGTGTTTTCTTGTTTTTTCTCCTACCTAAGAACCTGGGATAGTGCTTTGCTGTGTCCTAGTGGTGCTGTATATCATAACACAATAGCTGTTAAGTGCTGGAAGAGCTTTAGGCTGGAGGGGGAAAGCATAAACCTACAGAGTGTTTTACTGCTCAGAGTAAATGGTAGCCTTAGTGCAGCCCTTGTAAAGAGAGGCTGAACAGTTCTGACCTTTCTACAGTCCTGTAACTTTTACTAAGATCACTACCCCAAAGCCAGCCAGCAGGGAAGCAAAGCAAGGTGATGGATATACTGCTGCAGCAAAGAGTGGTCAGCTCCAGACAGATGGCACTGATTAGAAAAGGCCAGTGTAGGGCTATTTTTAAATAGCTGCAGAAATGCAGCTCTTACAGAAGGTGTTGCTGGTTTGGCTTTGTTTTCTTTTTTAAAAAAAACAAAAAGCCTCCATAAAAAACGAGGATGCATTGGGTGAGATCATTCCGTTCCTGGAGCTGACATATTCCCGCAAATTTAGCTGATTCTACACTTCACCCTTTAAAAGTGTTCCTATGTGTGAAAAGATTTAAGACAAAGCAACCCCATTTTCCATCCCATTAGCTGTCCTGCAATACCTCTCTGTTTGTTTTTCTGTTTGCAATAGATTTTCACCTCTGTGGGGTATAATTTGTTCTCATTTATACCTCTGTCTTCACGGCTGCTCAACGTGGTCTGCAGTAATATCTTGGCTTTTTTGCTGGGAGGTTGGTTTAACTGAAATGTGACAATGGGAGAGGTTGGAAATCCACATGGTTCTAGGAAATGGAAAAAAGAGCTTTCCCACTGTCACTTGGGCTGGAAAAGCTCTGCTCCCTGCCTGGCATTAGGCATGCAGAGCACTGCCAGCCAGCAAAGCTCCTGAGACACCATCTGTGCACATAATAAAGAGCAGGGGGACTTTTGTAACATAAATGATTGAATTTGCTTTCTCCTTCCCTTGCACTGGGAGTATGCCAGCTATTAAGTGCCATAAGAACTTGCCAGACTACCTTTGAGTATAAGATTTATCTTCTGTGATTCATGCCCTCTCCCACCTCTGCAAGTAAAGCTGATCCTGTTATTTTGCCTCAGCAAAAGTAAGTTTACCCACCTGTCACATCCACCTAAAACAGGAATGGAGTTGTGAACTACAGAAAGCCTGAACTGCTTTTGGGACTTGCCTTATTCCTCCTTGACATTGGGACAAACCTAAAGTGACCACTGGGTTTGAACGCTTCTCACAAGCCTTTAAAATATCAGTACCAAAGCAGAGATGGTTGATAGGCAGCACCATTCATCTCTGTCACTTTATGAGCTCCTGCCCCTTGGTTCACTCCAGCACTTGTCTATCACTTCTCAAACAAGAGGGGAGCTCCAGATTTCCAGCATTTGCCTGTATTCTTCTTCTGTAAGTAAACAGATTGAATTTGTCAGCCACGTGCACCACCATCAGGACCAGAAGCACTGCCCAGTAATTGATCCCTATCAGCCCTCTTTTGGATGAAAACTACACATTTTCTTCAAGGTCAGAATTTTATATCTGGAGCACCTACATCAGGCTAAAGGGGTTTGAAATAGCCCAAACGAGTTGGGTGTTTCAGAAAACAGGAGAAAACAAATCAAATCATCCCTGTATCAAAAAGAAAACCAAGCCAGGCAGTGATGGGAGCATTAGAGCATCTCATCTTCCAGGTGAGGACATGAAGTGCTAACAGGGAGCTTTTAAACATGACCCTGCAATTAAAGATGGTTTCAACAGGTACGTGCACCAGACAAAAATACAAACCACTTTCATTCTGGCCACTTCCTAACTCTGTGAGGCTCGACTTTTTGCTCTCCTACTCCCTGGGCTGTGTTGTTTATGTGGTTATACAAACAAAACAACAACCCAATTATGCCCAGGCAAGTCTTTCCAATTTTATAGGGCTGTGGGATGCATGGAGTGGGAAAACTTAGGCTGTACAAATTGAACAACAAACAGAGGCAGCAGGAGGAGCAGCAGCAGTTGCAGGGCAAAAGCAGCCCTTGGCAGTGCCACATGTGGGAGCTCTGAGGTCTCCCCAAGCCCAGGGCTGCCACCTCAGCAGGCACAGGGTGCAAGAAGGAAATAACATGCTGAGTACACAGGATATTATATTGAATATACAATCATAGAACTCTTTAGGTTGGAAAAGACCCTTAAGATCATCCAGCACTTAGAAATATAAAACCATAAAAATAGAAAAATATAAAGGACAGGAACACATCCCAGAGCCTCTGAGTGGACAAGCCACTTGAATTGTTTAAGCAGGTCCATGGGAAGGGAAATGGAGCCGCAGCATCACCTTTCCAGCAGCAATGCACGTGGCATCCACACTCCTCCCCCTCCAGGCCAGCATGAGCTCTCAGGGTAAAGATGAGCTGACAGAAACGTGTCAGTGGGGGCAATAACCACGAGGAGAAGTGCAAGTATGTCATCAAAGGACCTCTGGGAGGACAACCTGCACTCCCAGAAAGAACCTTAAATCCAACATGTTAATAACCAATGGGAAGACCTGATACGAATAAGCAAGCCCTGCACTAACAGAGGTTTCTTCTCATCCTGTAGTCCCTGAGGTTGGAGCAGGAGATGAGAGGATTTGCTGCCAGCTGGGACCTTTCAGTGGCTGCCTGTGTGGCACAGATGTGCCAGGGCTGCCCCAGCCTCCAGGCCTTGGCAGCAGAGCTGAAAGAGCAGCACTGATGTGGCCAAGGGGTTGTACAGCAACAGCGAGCTGAGAAATCATCTGAATTGGGAGCTCCTTCTGTCTTTGGGAGATGAAGGCAATGGGAAGCAAAGACAGAGAAGGAAAATCAACCCAAATTTTTGGTGGCCTGTGAACTTCTAAGTGATTTGCTCTGAGGACAGCTTGACACACTTCAGGCTGACACTATAGTGAAGGACAGGACAACTGGCCTAAGCCAAAGTCTAATTATTTTCTTCACCACAGATCTGCACAGCTGGAATTTTCCAGCCTGGCCATTGAGCTAGAGACCATCCCTCAGGTGTACCTGGAATGTGCAGCCAGGGTACCCATGGATACATGCAAAAATTAGGGGTAGAAAAACTGCAGTGTCTGCCTGCCCTGAAGTGCTGACAAGATCTCCAGCTCACGGGATGAACCAAGTCCTGAGTGGGCAGAGAGGACAAGGTGCACTTGAAACCTGCCCAGTTCTGTATGACCTGGGTACTGACAGGTGGGAAAACATTCAGAAAATGTGATGAGGGACACAGGAGATCAAAGTTGCATCTGGGATTCCAGGCAGTCTCACCAAGCCCTGCCCAACTAAATGCTGCTCTTGTTTCAAAGATTGTCTCTCCAGCCAAGAACCAAGAAATGCCTTTTTTCTGTGCTTGTACCAAAACCTGTTGCACCATGACTGATAAAAATGATTCCACCAGTCCACTTGCAGGACCATGGGGAAATATTCCCTTGTTCCTACTGCTAGCAGACCACCACTTCTCCTCTCTCCCACAGCAATCCTTGTGCTTGGTAAATCCAGCTCTGCACAGGGCCCAGAAGGCAAGCCTGATTATGCTGTAAATAAAACTAAAATCCACAGTGAAAGATTTCTAAAATGCAAACAAAAAGGGCTACTTTGGCTCCTGTTAAGCCTCACTGAAGAGCATCAGCACTCTGCTTACAGTGCCTCTGCTTGTGTCCCTTCTACCCTTCTCCTGCCCATTGCCAGTCCTGACTGACATTTTCTGTGCTTACTTCATTACTGCATCCCCAGAGAATGAGGCAGGGGTAAGAGGAAAGGAAGAATGAGAAAGGGAAAATAATTACAATGGGATTTCATTGACAAGCAGAAAAAAAAAAGGAAGTGTCCCTCTGGGTTTGATCAATAATGCAGCACTTGTTATCTTGATCTTCTTAATAAACCACAAGCTACCCACAGATATTTCTATCTGTGAATCAATGCTTTGCAATGTTTCTATCACAATACAGCCAGGACATGCAACCACACAAAACTAAAATGAAATGGGCTGGTTTATTGATTGTCCAAACAAGAAGCCTTGTCGTTTGCATAGATTATCAGCAGAGAAGTGCTGCCTGCTTTGCTCCTGTTTTAATTACTTTTGCTTTGTTTCCAGCCTTCCCCTTCCCCACTGGGGCCACATGCATTACTTGGTAACCCCCCTGTCACAGCAATGGCTAAATCCTTCCAGTTTAACCCCAAAACCCTGCAGCCACCAGCTGCCTCCTGACCTGTGGAAGCACTTCTGGGCACTGCTTTTATCCCTCAGGGAGGTGTCAGAGGTGTCGCCACACTTCACAGGGGGCAGAACCGACCCAGAGTTCCTTGCCCTGGGGAACAATTTAATTACACAGCTAATTATGGGGCTGAGGTCACCTCCTTTCACCTCCTTTTTTGTTCCTGCCTCGGAGCCTGCCTTCGAAGTTCTCCCTCCCTGACCCATTGTTGTGCAGGTCACGACCACCCACCCCAAACCTTGCCCTGCAGCAGTAATTGCTGGGCTGGGGTCAGGATGGAGAGTCCTCCCAGGATGACCCAGAGGGCAGCTCTGTGGAGCTGTGCTGAGCCTCACAGCAGCTGACCCTGCAATAAAATGTTCAAAGGCATTTTGTGCTCGGGTGTTTTCAGTTCCCTGACGTGCCTGGCACAATGGCACAGATGCAGAAAGCAGCCTTTGAAGGGCCTGGCCTTGGAGAAGCTCCCCTGAGCCATCTGCTGCACCCCTTGGTTAACCACACCCCACACACCCAGTGCCAGGTTACCCTCAGACATCACCCATGGCTAACCAAGGAAAGCTTTGAGATTGAATTCCAGTCTCTTTTCTTCTGCTCTTTCAATTTTCAGTAACACCTCGAGCCTTCCGTGAAGGAAATTTTCCTTCTGCAAAGGAAATTTAAGAATAAACTAAGAAAATCCTTCAAGATTTGACCAATGAGGAAATTACTAATTTTCAGACTTTGAGATTGTCTGGTGACAGCAACAAACACAGAAGGAGCAAGGAACCATCTTGTGGTCTATCAGTGCAGATACTGGGCATGATAATGTTTCCTGGGGGTCTGGGGGATCCATGCTGCAGCCTGCATTGATCAGATGAAGGTCCTAAAGTAATTCCCCACCTTTCTTAGGCATTTACCATAGATATTGCTAAGGTTTGAGAAGACAGCCCCTGAATGTATGTAGATGAGCCCCTCTTCCCACTGAGACAGCATAAAATCCTTCAAGAAAAAAATGTAATTAAGTTAGACTTGTGAATGATAATGAGTTTCCATTACACCCCGCTGAGAGTAGCAGCAACAACTGAAAACTATTTTTTGCTGTCTACAATCAAGCAATTGCTCTTTTATTAGAAACATGGCTGAGCTGAGAGCCTGGACTGTTGCAGCTCCAAACTTCCTGTGAGACCAAACCCCTGTCAAAGATGATGCTGTGGATTAAAGCTCTGGATCTGCAGGTGGACCTCTCTTCCCAGTTCAAGGCACTCCTGATCTTCTCAGACTCTGTCACAACCTCCTCTCCCCCTTGTCTTTCCCAGGTTGGACTCCTTGGCCCCTTTGCTGTTGGACCCTGGGGGAAAGCTGCTCTGTGCCTCTTGCCCAGCCTTGCAGGACCTCCTGCAGCAGAGAGCCAGGGGGAGGTTTGCTCAGTGCTGTTCTGGTTTTCCCTCTGTTTATTCCTTGATAATTCCTCACACAGGATCCACCTGTCTGATTCACCAAGTATACACTTTCATAGGGACTCTGCCATATGTCCAACATCCCATTCCTCAGGTCTCTAGTGAGGTCAAGGACCATATAAGGACATATCACAGAATGGATTGGGTTGGAAAAGACCTCAAAGGTCATCGAGTCCAACCCTTGATCCAACTCCAGTCCCTTTCCCAGATCATGGCACTCAGTGCCACGGCCAAGCTCAGTTTCAAAACCTCCAGGGACGGTGAATCCCCCCCTCTCTGGGCAGCCCATTCCAATGCCTGGTCTCTCTGCAAAGAATTCCTTTCCAATATCCAACCTCAATTTCCCCTGGCAGAGCTCCAGCCCTGCCCCCTTGTCCTGTTGCTGTTCCCTGGGAGAAGAGACCAACCGCACCTGGCTACAACCTCCCTTCAATGAGTTGTGGAGAGTGAGGAGGTCACCTCTGAGCCTTCTCTTCTCCACACTGAACCCCCCCAGCTCCCTCAGCCTCTCCCCACAGCACTTGTGCTCCAGTCCCTTCCCCAGCCTCGTTGCTCTTCTCTGCACCTGCTCCAGCCCCTCAAGATCTTCCCTGAACTGAGGGACCACAACTGGACACAACACTCGAGGTGTGTCCTCACCAAGGCAGAGTCCAGGGGCAGGATCCCTGCCCTGCTCCTGCTGGCCATGCTAGTTTTGATCCAGGCCAGGATCCCATTGGCCTTCTTGGCCACCTGGGCACTGTTGGCTCATGTTGAGCCTCCTGTCCATCAGCACCCCCAGGTCCCTTTGTGTCTGTCCCCTCTCCAGCCACTCTGTCCCAGCCTTTGGTGCTCCAGGGGGTTGTTGTGGCCAAAGGGCAGGACCTGGAACTTGGCCTTGTTGAACTCCATCCCACTGGAGCATGTATGTATATTTATATGTATGTGTACACATACAGGTAACACTGTGGTTTCTTTCCCCCCCCCTCCATGTGCATAATTCATATTCAACATTGCACCTCATCAGGTGCTGTTTTACCACTCACTGTTATGAGGTCTTTACACCCAGCCTTTGTTCACTTTGGGAGTTGCAATTTTTTTTAAGAATGGAGAAAACACAAACAATCAACTGGTCCCTGCAGTGCAGGAGAGGGGAAATTTTTTTCTACACAGAACTAACAGTTTTATCTCGGACCCCAAAGACACCAGGATGAAAACTACTTGTGAATTTTATCCAAGAGAGTTCATTGCCTTAATCCTGGATAATCCATATCTAATCCTTTTTATAATCTTACTCATCTACTTGCCTCAATAGTTTTCCACAGCAGGGAATTTTCATTTCATAAAAGGAATATTTTCCTCTTCCTGTTTTGCAATGAGTTTTACAATCATAGAAGTTTCCCTTCTGCAAGGCTTCTTCATCCAAACCAAAAATATATTTTCTCTTTTTGATGCCTTGTAAACGACTGAAGAGTTGTTTTGTTTCCCAACAGGACTTGCAATCCAGGCTGCTCATAGCTGCTACCAGCTATATCTTGGACCCAGAAACAGTTACAGACCCCCGAAACCCACAAGTATAAAACACATTCTGAGCAGAGTAGATATACATTCGTTATTGAACAGAATATATTTTATCAGAAGAAAAACAGCCCTCAGTAGCCTAGAATGATGCTAAACCAGCATATTTCAGGGCAGGTCATGTTGTGGAGAGACAAGAAATCCTGTATTCTAGATGAGGCCATATGGGACAACAGCCTGTTCCAGCTGCCTTTTCCAAAATCGGGTACAAAACAAGCATCCTGAAGGCCGCCTAAGAGACTCAGACTTAGGCTTGGCCTCTGCCAGGCAATCTGGACTGTGTGGCCAACCCCTCAGGGAGCCCTTCTGCCAGGGAGGACCTTCAACAGTGAGGATGCTGCAGTCTGGGGGATGCAGGAGGCAGGAAGGGGCAGAGCTCTGCCCTCCTGCTCAGTGCCCTGTGGGCCAGGGGCAGAGAGGAAGGAGAAATCACACCTGAGAGGTTTCATTTTCAGTGCACAGCACTCACTGGCATAGCAGACGTGTCGATTCCTGCCTTAAGACTCTGCTTGAATTATCTCTGTTGTGTGTAAGGAAACAAGACAGATGTGCATTTTCCTTCTTGGGTGCCTGTGAATGATTAGAAAAAAGGCTACACAGAAAATGTAGCTGCTACATATCACTGCTTTCTCAGCCTGACAGAAACAAATTAACCAGCCTTCAAACTTTAGTTAACCACTCAGGGTGAAGGGGACAGAGCACCTTCTCGTGAAGTAAATAATGTGACTCTGATTCAAGGCAAGTATAACACACACAAACCACAGCATTGAACTGGGTAATCTATTAGTGATCAAAGACCTGAAACCAAATCCACACTATGCAAATAACAGGACAAAAATGAACTGCAAACCCTGTGCTAAGACAGCTCATAACCAAAAGAAACAGGCAAATTTGTCACCAGCATGCAGATGCTGCTGGTATTTGGTTTTTTTTTTTTCTTAGGGATTCTATAGATTTTAAGCCTTAGTCATCACAGAAGAAATCCAATCTTTCATTAAGCTAGAGCATCCTCACTTAAAATTCAAATCTCTGTGCTCAGCTACCCAGCTCCTGGTTTTATTATGAATTTCAGAAAACACCTTTGCCCACTAACCCTATCTGCCATTTCCAAACCACAGGCCAATTACCTGCCACTAAGGAACACAGTTGGCACCACCCTGCACAGTGATGATGGCTTGTGTTGATGAAGAATCTGCTCCTCAGGGTGGCTACTGGGGAGCAAGACGACCCCCCCCACCACCAACAGTATCTCTGTGAAAATCCCTGAAGTTTTTTTCAAGTTGCTGGTAATGCAAGCAGTGCTAGATCTTAAATACAAGCAGATCACCTCCAGCTGCTCCTTATCTAATCCCTGTTGTTATCTGACACTGTTCATTTAGAGTATATCAATCTAACTTGGGAATATTTGCAATATTAATTAGGCAGCGGCCTCAGCTCATTACCACGGATGCACTGAGCAGGGGGCACTCCTGTTTACAGGTATCCCAGCTGCTGTGCAGAGCAAATAATCACTGTTCCTCCCTTAGGGAATGTCTGAGCAGAACTACTCCCAGCAGCTTTAGCTGAGCCAGCCTGGGTGCTCTGCTGGTGCTGTACTGGTACCATAATGAGCTCTGGGGAGACGTAAGACACATTAGGACCTTGTACAACCCCACTTTGAGCTGTGCTGGCACAACCAGCCCAAACCACACTGCAGTTTCCCCTGGCTTTATTCATAAAAATGATGAAATCATTTCGATTGGGAAAGCCCTGTAATACCATCAAGGTCCAACCATGATCCCAGCACTTTTGTGTTCACCACTAAACCATCTCCCCACGTGTCACATCCACATTATTTTTTGAACACTTCCAGGGGAGGTGAATCCACCACTTCCCTGGGCAGCCTGTCCCAGTGCCTGACCACCCTTTCAGGGAAGAACTTTTCCCTAGTATCTAACCTAATTTGAGTCCATCTGAGCCTGCCTGTGCTCAGCACCCACACAGGTAAGCTCAGAGATGTTGTTAACTATCCCCTCTAATGTGCTACGAGGCAGAGGAGGCATCTCCTGCTGCCCTACCCCACTGATGGGACACCAGGTCAGGGTGGGCTGCCCTGGTGGGCTCTTACCCAGCTTTCCAGTAGGTTTTACAGCCTGTGCTGAGCTGCTCTGTGAAGAGCAGCACCCTTAAATCCTGCTCCCCCACCCACTCCGCAGTCCCTGGTGGTGCCCTTGCTCTCTCTTTTGTCTCACTCCTTAATGACAAGGCTGGATCACAGAAAAAGGAGAAGAAAAGCACAGAGGGCTGTTCTTCATCTGAAAAATGTGGGGCAGCAAGAGCTGGTCCTTTCTGGGAGCACTCAAACACCTGACCTTGCTCCAACCCCACTTCTTGCTGGGGTGGGGGCAGTTACCAGTAGCCACAGGCTATTATCTATGGTAATTGATAACTATCAATATTATCACATAAATGAGAAAACAGGGGCTTGGCTTCTGCAAAGAACAGCTCACACAGCAGCTTCTCTCTCATGCACCTCCTGTCTGCCCATAGCCAGGCCCCAACAGGGGTTGCCTCGATTTTGTGTTTGTTTTTTTTTTTTTTTTGGGGGGTGGATATCACATTTTGAGGGGAGAAGAGGAGCCCGAGAGACCAGCCCCGCTGTGCTGCATCACAGCTCTGCTCAAAGGCACCACAGAACACCAGCGTGGCGAGATGCAGGACTCAGCCCCTCCTGCCTCTTCCCTGATGAGTCGGGATTGAGGAGCCAGGCAATGCACACACACCAAATTGAACATACATGCACTAAAGCTGTCATTTAAATGCCTGGCAAATAGCCTAATTTCTGCATACTCTGGCTGCCTGTTGCTGAGATGCTGGAGGAAGATGGGCCAGTGACTGACAAAGTGAGCCATTAACTCCATCAAGCAGATGGGGAATGGCATAATTATGAAAATAATAACAGTGATTGGCTGAGAGATGACCAACAAAAAGAAAAAATGCCCTAGGAATTATTTACGTTTAGGGTTGTTGGAGCCTAATTTATTCTAGTGTTTGAACAGCAATAAGGAACACAGCAATCACAGCTCCTGAAATGCTCATAATAGGTGGCACAGCCCAGAAATACTGCTCCCAGCTAAAGGGGTTTAATTGCATCTCCTGATGAATGAGATTAACCTTTACTGGGGGCTGATGTGCACATGTCACCCCACAGTGTTCCTCACGAGGCTCACCCCTGCTGCCACTGCAGTCACTGCCTTAAATGGGCTCACCGTGGCTGAGCTTGGAGACACAGGAGGTCAGATCACACCAGCGAAGCTCTGAGCAATTAAAAGTCCCTCATCAACACGCAATTTGCAGGGAGATGGGGAAAAGACCGATAAAGGAGTCGCTTTTGAATAGAAAGCAAACACGTGCTGCAGTTCTGTTTATGCTTCCACGTTTCAAGAGGGGCAAGCCTGGCCACGGATTCGCGGTGGCCAGCCAGGCAACCCGTGACCTTCCTAAATAAAGCACCCTCATCTAGGAAACTGAAATATGGCTGGGAAGATTGTCATGCTGCCAGGAACACTTAGAATTTTCATGCTTAGCCCTAAATCTTTTCACCTCTCTGAAGTTTTCCATCCCTTTCCCTGCTATTTGTCAGAGCCAGGTGGCCCCAGCTGACCCACCACGCTCCTGGGGGCAGCAGTGTTACCTGGGCTGGTGGGATCAGCTCGGGATGTGCAGACCTACTCTCTCTCCTCCTCCTGCTGGGCTTCCTCCTCACTAATTGCTGTGTCTTCCTCCCAGCCTCCTCACCTGGATGAAGGATGTTTTTGGGAGTTAGTCATACTGTTTTATCCACATGACTGCTTTCTCTTTTTTACAGCTGCTTGGGGAACAGCAGAGTTACTCAGTGCTTTAATTCATCCTCATTCTATGGGGAACCTCTGCCTTATTTACTGCACCCCTCCAGCCTTCATGCTTCATTATTCCTTGTCTTTTCAGGGGTGTTCATCATTCTGCCTCACAAATGCTAATCAGTCTCTCTCTGCAGAAAACTTCCCTTGTCCTTGCTGTGTGTGGAGAAGTCAGGGCAGAGGGACATCCATGATGCCCAGAGGAGACCAACTGCAGAGCTGGAAATCAAACCCACAGTGATGGTCCCAACCACCCCTGGTTGTACCCCAGCAGCAGCAGCCTCATACCCCCCAGGAATGATCACCACTTTGGGTGCCAGGTGCCCCCTCAGCATGTAAGAGGGGCATGCAGCTTCACCAGGGATGGATCCAGCATCACTTCTTCTATGCTGTGTCTTCCTTTTGACATAAATGGCTCATAAAGCAATTCCTTCACTGCTCAGTCTTGAGTCCTTCCATGGCACCACCCCATTCCTGCTCTGGGCAGTGTCATGGGAAGGAGCAGCACAGAGTCAGTGACTACAGGATGAAAGGGACTCCAAGCTAAAAGGAGCATTTCTGCATTTCCTGAGTCTACCTCCTCCCAACCTCAGGCGCCCCCACGCCTCAGCCAAAAAAATAAGCTTCATTTCCACCTAGGAACCAAAGTCCTGTACTGAAAAGGGTCGTAACATTTGAAACATTGACTCATCCATATGCTCCTCAGCAACCCCATATCTTTCTGCTCACAGAATCTCTCAAATAATTGTCCCCCAGCCCCTGAGCCCTGCCCTCTCCCCCTGCCTCCAGCTCAGACCTCTCCCAGCCACAGCTGGCTGAATGCAGATACCAGAGAACCTCTGAAATTCAATATTTTATGTCTTTCTGCTGTAGGAGACTCAAATTCAGCTGTAGCTGCAAAACTTTCTGAAGCCAGGCATGAGCTGCAGGGGCCAGAGAAGCAGCACCCCTGCTCAGCAGCATGTGGCTCACACAGCCACAGTGTGTCCAAGGGGGAGAAGGGTGGAAAATTTGAAAGAAAAGTGCTATAAACTGCTATAAAATGTTCTTTTATAAGCCCCTACCATGCACAGAACACCAGCCTTGATGAACCACCTGGAGTCTTGCTGCAGAAGCGCCCTGGGGTAGGCTGCTGCACCAGAACACAACGGAGCAGGGGCCACAGGATTTATGCTCCAGTTTAAGTCACACTTAATGCAGCAACACAGGGAGGGAAGAGTTGTCAGAACTTCATATTCCACCACCCAAATGCTTCTGAGTCACTGCCAGCAGAGGTGAGAAACCCCAGGGAAGTTCCCTCACAACCACAAAGCAAAAGCCACTGAGCCTCTGCCATTCCTGCTGCTGCTCCCTGGGCAGGGGGAGAGTTGAGCCATCCGTGGCTGTCCGACCGCTGCCTCCCACGAACACGGAATTCAAAGAGGAAATGTTCATTTCTGACTAAATTCTGCCTCAGTCAGGTTGTTGTGTTTTGCTCCGTTTTATTTAAGGCAGGAAAAAAAAATATTAATTACATGCTGCCAAGATCTTCGGAGAAAAATTCAATATTATCTTTTACCGCAAAGAAGACTTGAATTAAGGCTCCATTCCAAATCCTGCAGCAGTCCTGACTTTGACGTGCTGAGGAAAATAACTTTCAGCACATACTAATTGTCTTGTTAACATGGATTATGCAGCCAGCCAAATAAATGTCATTCACACTTTCAGGAGGAAGAACATAAATCTAAAAATCAGAAATGCATAATATTTTTTCATCTTTTCATCCCATTCTGCATTCATAGCCTAAATATATTTACATTTTGAATCCATGCAAACAAAGCAAAACTGCTGGAGACTTTTGAAACCTCCCAGGGGTCCCAAGCTCAAGGTGATCAGATTTTTAAAACAACAAGCTTGGTTCCCATGTAGCCTTAAAACCAGTTTATACTTTCTTGGCACCACAAAGTGGTTTGGAAATGAGGATAATTTACACTCAATTTAATTTACACCAAGTCCCCTTCCCGTGCCAGCACAGCAGGAACACGGTCTGGGGCAGGCCTGGATGAGTGTGCTGAATGCTCATTTCATTCCTCCGAGGGAAGAGATGGCTCCAAAAACGGGGAGCAAAGCTGAGACCCCTGGGGGGATTTCCTCTGGGGAAGTGACTGCCTGACCCCACCAGGCTGGTACCTCCCTGGGCTTAACCCACCTCCCTCCCAGCCATGCAATAACCACTTATCCCCTCAGTGGTGCTTTTTCTCTCTCAAGCCCTCATCATGCCACCACCTTCGTGCCACGAGAGGAGGGACAGGCAGAGGTGACGATGTCCCTTGCAGAGCCACCTCTGCCCAGCACACCATCAGCCAGACCCTCCCAGAAAGCAAAACGACTGTTCAGCTGAAGGAGGGAATGGCCAAACAAGGAGATTTACACTATCACAGCACACATATAAACTTCCCTCATTAACTTTGCCTCTGCAGTTATTAAATCTCACCATTCATCTCTCCCCCCCCACATCAGCCCTGGAGCAGCAGCCCCCACCCTGGGGGCCCTGCAGAGCAGTCTGCTCTCTGACCTCCCTGACACAAACTGGATTTCTCAGCAGAAACTGCTCTTTAAGGCTTGCTTTTATTTTCCAGCAGCCTGGCCAACAGCACAGCTCTGGCACAGCCCTGGGCTAAAGCCTGAGGTGATGAGCCCTGGTTCCCTCCCACCAGCCTGTTCCCGGGCAGGATTATCCCTTCCCCAGGTTTGCCACTCCCTAATCCGCCTTCTGGCTGGGGAATCTCTTCTAGCACTGCTCCTTATCACACCAGTCTGCTGGGATCACTTTAATCACTGGCATCCCATCTTTCCCAGTCTCTTCTGCTCCAGCTGACCAGTGCCAGCAGCTACAGTGCTCCCAGCACTTAGTGGGAGTATTGGAGCTGTCACCACACCACTGCCCTTCTCCATCACGGCAGTTCTCCCACACCACTGCCACAAACCAAGCCCAAACCTGTGCCTGACCCCCAGACTGGCTCTGAGCTGGTGCTGCAGCGTTCAGAGATGCCACCTCTGCACTCAGGGAGGAAGGAGCTCAGCAGAGCCCCGAGGCTGGGTCACTGAGCACCAAAACCAGTGCCAAGGTGCTGTTCTCCTTTGGGGCAAGAAGAAAGCTGGCAAAGAGGGAACATGCTCTGCGGGCTGGAGGCAAATCCCCAGGCCACGAGTGCCAGACATGGAGTCACAGAATGCTTTGTGTTGGAAGAGACCTTAAAGATCATCTTGTTCTGCTTCCCTGCCACGAGCAGGGCCACCTTCCACCACACCAAGCTGCTCCAAACCCCGTCCAGCTTGGCTTGAACGCTTCCAGGGATGGATCCCTGTCTCCCTGCAGGAAAGAGGCTGAGGGGTTGTATTTTGTGCAGCTCTGAAGTCCTGCTGTGCTGCACAGAAGTAAAGCCAAGGCTGCTGTACAAAGCTGTGTCGGTTTTCACCTGGTGTCCACCCAAACCTCCAGGCCCCCCCTTGCCCAGAGGGAAAGGAAAAAGAGAAAAGGCAAAAAAAACAGCTGAGAGATAACAGCAAAGCAAACTCAGAGTGGATAATATACTTAAATTTTTTACAACCAAGGTAAGAACTAAAACCGAAAGTAATAAAACTAAAAAGTAAGAAATAAATCAGTCTTAAGAAGATCTTTCTCTTCCCAGCAGTTCCAGGGAGCAGGGAATGGGGGTTTGCAGTGGGGTGTTGGTTCTGCCATTGCTCTTGTCCTGGGGGTCACCCCATGGGCTGCAGGGGGGTCTGTGCACCCCAATGGATCTCCAGGGGCTACAGGGGCGAGGGGAAATAACTTTCAGTCCTCCCCCCCAACCCCTGCTCCAGTGTGGGGTTCCTCCTTCTCCTCCTCCTGCTCTGACCTTGGTCTCTGTGTTGTTATCCCATGGCTGGAATTTCCAACTGCCCCACACTCCTAAATTCTTAACTCTGTTATCCCAGAGCTGTGTCTGTGATTCTTAATTGGCTCCACTCTGGCCACCAGCAGGAGGTCCCTCCTGGCCCTGGCTGTCCTTGGCTCCACAGGACAGGGGAAGCTTCTGGCAGCTTCTAACAGAAACCACCCTGGATAGCCTCCCCTTCTACTAAAATTCAGCTGCAGAAACCCAGGACAAAGGCCCAGCAGCATCACCCAGCTGAGGAGCAGAGCTGGCAGAGCAGGGAGCAGCCTTGACAGAGCAATCCCAGCAAAAGCTCACAGACAGACACAATTAAAACAAGCACTAGAGTTTCAATTAACTGTTCCCCCCAGCAGCACAGGCTTGGAAGGGACTCTTAATAGATCTCTTCCAGAGCAGTGCACAAACTCTATTGCCGTTGCTCCACCACTTACTGAAGGTTAGCAGAGTGCAGCATCTCCCTCACGCCGCCTTCAACAGCGATTCAAGGATCTGTCTGTTATTAACCAGCCCTTCCAAGGATGGAGAGGCTAAGCAGGGTATGGACTGGAACCATTTTTCACACAGTTTATCCACCCAGGCCCCCGTTTGCTGCCTTCAGGGGATGGCACTGGCCCTGCTCCTGCTGCCCACCCCACACACGGATCAGCATCCCAGCCCCTGGGGAACGGCTAGACCACGCTGACTCTGCCTTGATTAAATCACAGGAGCATACAATTCTCCCATCACCTCGGGCTGATTGGGAGCAAGGCTCAGCATAATCTCTGACAGATTTTCCTCCTCAGACACCCTGATGGTTTTAAACTTTCTTTTTCAGCTTGCAAAACCCTCCCCGGGGAGGGCAGGCTCCTGCCAGCCCCACCATGTGGCTCCTGCACGTGGCCTCCTGAGAGAACAGGGGGCGCAGGGCAGATGGATTTAGCCAGGTGTGAAGGTCAGCACCTGCCTGTCTGGACATTTGGGAGCAATATTAAATTCAGCATCAACACTGTCAGAATGCAGAGGCCTTGGAAGAAAGTTTGGCTTCAGCAGCCAGCAAAGCAAAGAGAACCACAGAAAGCAGAGCTGTGCCTCCATTCCTCACCCCAAAACACTCTGTAAGGGGCCAAGGGCTCTTTCTAATAGAAACTATTAACCTTTGGGACAACTGGCCTAGAGATGTCAGGGGTTCTCTAATTGTACAGTTTTGAAATCAATCCTGGCAGACTTTCTACAAAACCTATTATAAAAATAGACAATACCACTCAAGCTTTTCATGAGAAATGGAAGCTACCAACACCTTTCTCATTTGCTTTTCCCCTCTCTTCTCCTTGACCATGAGAAAATGAAGTGGTCTGTGACACAGGCTCAGAAATGTGAACCAGGAGAAACAGAGATCATGTCTGGTCCTGGTACAGATTTCCCCTGCCCTCGTGTCTCCACTTCTGCACTTGTAAGAACTGTCATGGAGATATCCACCAACTTTCCACAAAGGTACCACTGTGTCCTTGGACAGAAAGTATTACAGAACTGGGAGTTATTAATTCTCCTCTAGAACTGGCTACTCCCATTATTTCCCTCAAGTCCTACTGAAAATGCTCTTGTTCCTCTGATTCTTCTTCCTATAAATGTCCACTTTAATTTGGGTTACCTCCAATGATCTCCAAGGCCCCCCAGAATGCGATACCACGAACATCCAAACCCCCAGTTCCCCTCCCCTTTCTTTTAGCTGAAGAACACTCTTACACACTTGAGTTTCTTTTTTAGCCAGGAGAATTACCAGGCCCTACTTTCTCATGGAAAGCACCCAAGCAGATATTTTTACATTCCCTAAGATGTGAATTCATGTTGTAGGTTTTCCCTCTGCTGAGCCCATGGAAGGGCCTCCCCTTCACCTGCCCAGCTATTTTTGCAGAGCTTTTCAGAGATCTATTAACTTTTGAAGCTCTTGTCTGTCAAACTGCATTGAAATTGGCCAGTTCTTCAAACTTTAACAAGACTAGTCTGACAGGAGCACTGGCAGGAATTTGGTATTCCCACAGCCCTTGTTCTCTCCAGTGAAGAAGCATTAAAACCCCAACAAACACACCTCCCTCCTCCCAGCCAGCCTGTTGAGGATGGTGCCTCTGGGATTATTATACCCTAAGCCAGGATGGGATGCCCCAGGTCATGGGGTAAGGTTCAGGTGGGGGCTGAGATTGAAAATCAGCCCTCATGGGGCTGTACCCCAAATTGGAGGGAGGCACAGGGAGCAGGCAGGGGCTTTGAGATGCTAAACCAGAGAAGCAGCTTTCCAGTTTGGATTGTGGTCTGACTTTATTTTCAGATAGCTGGTGGCCTCCTGCTACCCTTGTTGTGCAGGAGTCTTTGACAGAAACCCAGACAGAAGCTTTGGTCTGTGTGTAGCAGAGAGCAGCAGACACTGAGGCATCACACTGGTCTGGGGGAGTTACCCCCAAAGCAGTGCCCAGGGGAGGGACAGATTTCTGAGGAATAGGTAGCCATGGCTGGATAATTCCTACAAGCAACTGACATCGACTCCAGGTATCCAGGGGAGGAAAACAGCAAGTGAAAATAAGCAGGAATGTGTAGGGAGAGAGAAAAGTTTCTCTTTGGCTAAAGGAAGGGGACATTAAAGACAATCAAATATAGTCATATCACACCTGCCCTCTCTTAAAATATCCCAGTGCAGATTCACAAACTTGTTGAGATGTTTTTGATGAACTGTGGTTTCTTTCCTCTGAAATCTCCACCTGTGGTTGGGGGAATTCCTACCCAAATCCCATTTGCCACTGTATAATTCAAGGCTTCCTGATGGAAACCCTTTCTGAACAAGGTCAGCACCCTGGGCTGCCTGCACCCCTCAGTTCCCCACCAACACCCTGCTTCCCTTGCTTGTCTCTTATCTTAAAAATGATAATGAGTTTTCTTCCCCTCGTGGTCTGGATAGCTCATTTTTCTCCAAGGGCTTTCAAATATTGGACAACATAAGACAAAAATCCTGTCTACTTTTTATTTTCCTCACTTGAAAGAAATAATTTCACCTCGATGGCTGTAGTGAACATGCTGCAATAACAAGAAGCTTTTCTAGAAGGGTACATTAGTGGTGGTACCAACTGGGAGTGATGCTGGTTTATAACATCAGATGCAATCTCTCAGCAACAGGGGGAAAAATGCTTGCAGAAAAATGCTGCCTGTCATTGGCCACTATGGTGGTGCATCCAATTACACCAGTTTCATTTCAGATCCAGGGGACACAGCTCAGAGGAGAATAAATAATGCGTGTGGCAGAAACCCAGCCAGCAGGAATTTGAGTTTGTGTGTGCCCTATTCCACGGGGCAGGGCACAAAGTCTGTCCTATTTTCCTCAGCTCCTTCTTGGCTCCTTGAGAAATCTCGAGGCTTTTGACAGCCCAAGGAGATGCATGCAAAGCAGGAGGGCTGAAGGGGGGAGAAGCATCATCCATTTAGAAAACTGAGTCAGCACATCAAATCCTGTCTGGAGCCAAAGGAAATCTGACCTAAAGACTCTCAGCGTGTTCTGAATCCTATTGGGCCACTGGTCTTTGAAATACTGTTTTTCCCTGTGTTAAACTCAGCAAGGGTCTGTCTGGCAAGGAGCTGATGCAGCACAGAGCCTGGGCATCCTCAGGAGACCAACCATCTCCATTATGAACTCTCTCATTGATTATTCCTCCTCCTCCTACTCCATTGCTCTCCCACCTGCCAATAGTATCTATTAGCTTTTCTAACTGTCATTCCCATTGATTTTTCCAGACTTCATCCTCCAGTTCCAACCTTGCTGTCAAGCATGTAGGAATTGGGTTTGTCAGGGGTGACATTCCCTAACAGGACCGCAGAGCCCCTGCTGTTGGTCACGGTGAGGGGACTGGCAAGGACCAGCCAGTGCCAACCCCTGGGGCACAAGACTTGCTGTGCCCACGGGTGGCATCACCCTGGGGATGTCATCTGCAGTTGTTCCTGCAGGCTCTGATCCCCGGGAAGCAGCATCCTCCGTGGTGGGATCAGCAAGGAGCCCCAGCTCAGACCACATTGGCAGGTCTCTGGCTTGTCCAAACCAGATCTGAGATGGTGCTGTGCAGTCCCATAACCCCAAAAAAGGGGGCTGTGCCCTTGGGGACACATCAACTGTGATTCTAAATAAGAGGGAGCTGTAGGGAGGCTCTTCCAGCCCACCTGCCCTGTCAGCACATCTCTGTGCCTTGCAGAGCTCCCGGGGAGCTTGAGATGGGGATTTTGATGATGGATCCACACCTGCTTTAGGAAGCCCTTGCTGCTGTAGGTACATAATGGAGTGATTTGTGGGGAAATGGTTGCATAATGTTAATTTCTTTCTTTTCTGCCAATTGCTGTGATACATGTGCAAAAACATTTTTCCAGTATTCAGCCAGCTTTACAGGGAACTGAAAATATACACCAACTACATCATTTGCAGTATTTTCCTGTCAGTCATCTACTAATGTATTCATAGATGAATTCCCTTTTTCCTAGGCCAGCTTTAAGTCAGATTTAGTGACTGAAAATAACATTAGCCTTATTGACTTCTTTTATCAGAATCCCTTTTGTTGATGGGGAGAGACACGCCAGACTTCCCTGAATAGTAAGACTGATCATACTTTAAAATCACAACAATCAAGGGGAGGGAAGTGCAGGGGCAGAGGCAGCAATTTCCATGGCCAGATGGGGCAGCAGGAAGGTCCAAGCCTTTTCCTCTTACAGCTGCATTTCAGTCTGGATTTGAACTTCACTGCTAATAGACCCAAGCTGGGTTCTGATAACAACTCTCCTCCTCTCCCACCACTGCCTCCAACTACCCTGTTGTGCCTTCAGACCACAAAGCAAATCCCTGATAAAATCCTTTCCTTGGCTATTGCACACCGAGTTCCTAATTCTGCATTTGCAGGGTTTTCCCTGCATTTCAAGTCATAACTACATGTACAAAATCCCTACAAACCCCAGCAGTTTGCACTCCCAGGCTGGCCCCAGCACCACTGACTGACTGACCCCATCCCAGGGCTGCAGGCACTCAGCAAACACATGCAAGGGCAAGAGGAGAGCTCTGGTCTCCTCATTCATGACCACCAGCCCATGCTCTGGCTATTTTTTTGTGTTTGTCCTGTTTTTCTCCATGATAAGCAGGACTATCTGGCTCTGCTCTCTGAAGGTAATACTTGCCTGCCCAGCAGTCAAAGCTGAGGTTCTGCTCCACGAGTCACAGCCACATCACATTTATCTGCCTTCAGCAGGTGTCTTTGTTTCCTGTGCACTGTGCCCTTCCTGGGCAATGCAGATGCAAATCAACACGAATACAGCTCTAAAGAAGAGAAACCAATTTACATTTGGTTCCTAACCAGTAGCATTTTCATTTAATTTCCTACCTCCTTATTGTAATCACCCTCTACACCATTCCAATCACATCACATCCATCAATCTGCCCACTCACAGCATAACAACAGTAACACTCTCGTGTGTGTGTTCCCAAATGTGCCCTGGAATTGCAAATTGCAGCAGCCATCAGTTACCTGACCCATGATCACTCCTCTCTGATCACCTCCTCATCCAGAGAGGATTTGCTGTGTGAATTTGTCTCTGGGAGAAGCTCTCTTGTTGCAAGTGAAGCTCACACATAAATTCTCATATGAGAGAATTCTCCACTGTTAAATACAAGGAGGTGGCAAGAGAAGTTCTGTCTCCAGCTCCATCTCCAATTCCCAGTGTACACCTGGCCTGGCACTACCTCTTTACTCCTGAACCACAAACATTTTGATAGAGCCATAGATTGGTAGATAACTCAGTAGACCCACACCCCTGTGAAGACCAAGGCAGGTCACTTTTATCCCAGAGAGTTCCAGATGCCAGCTAAGGGCTTGGAAAACCTCTGCTTTGTCTCCTCCAGGATGCTGCAGTGCCTCAGATCTTCTGGGCTGACCTCAACACAAGCTGTCTGCAGCAGATTCACAGCCAGTGCTGGCAGGGATGTGATCTTTCCAAGGAGGTTACTCAGTGCTCTCAGTGTTCAAGACAGGGAAAACAATCTATAAGCATTGTCCAGATGAGTCAAACCAGAAGAAGTCTCACGTGGGATGGCTCCCTGTGAGATACAGGGGATGCAGAGGGTCTGACTCACACCTAAATCTCATGGAGACCACCTTCATTCAGCACGTGCCTGAGGATATGTGTGTCCATCACAGCCAGGAATGGTTCTGCCCCCTGATAGGAACAGAGTCCAGGCTGCACCTGCAGCTGCTCTGTTGTGTGATTCCACCCTAGTTGTGCCCAGAGAGGAGTGCTGAGGAAAGGAGCAGCTCGAATGAAGAGCCACACAACAATTGCCCTCGATGGCAGGACAATCAGTCACACTGTGTGAATGACAGACTCTGTGTGCCTGAATGACTCTGAATATCCTGGTTGGGATATAGTCCAAGCCTCGTTAGATGTTTTGTTGGTAGTGCTGAGGTCACAGCAGTATGGTTTAGCCTCCTAGGTTAGGTTTTCAGTCCATCTGCCTAGGAGAAAGGTGTGCTCCCTGCCCTCCCCTCCACGTGGTCGCCGAGCCCTTAGGGAAAGGACACAGAGACCACACGGCTTAGGGAGGGTGCCAACAGAGAGAGCTTTATTCACAAAACAGGGGGTTTTATAGCCCTTGGAGGGAGTTCAAATCCTCCAATGGGGGGAAAGAGGATTGTTGTGGCTTTGGGTCAATGGGGATGAGGGAATTAACATGAAGGTGGGGAAGGGTTTCAGGTAACAAGGTGGACCCCGCCCCTCTGCTCACAGAGTTGGGTCTTGGGAAGACACAGAGGATCTCTGGGAAGGACACAGGGGATTCTGGGGGGAAACACATGGAGAATTCTGGGAAGGGGAACACATGGATTCTGGGGGGAGGGAGGAAGGACATGGAGAAGGCAAAAACGTTTCAAACAACTTTAAACACATCAGTGATCAAAACATTATCAGTGACATTTCCAATCCATTCCCACAACTGAAAGAGGTTCAGGCAGTGCCACCTCTTAGCACAGACACAGCCCTGGGCCACCAGGATCCAGCCCAGGGGATCGCTGCTCTGCTTGGCCTTTCCAGTGACCCTGCAGGCTTTGACAAGCACTGTATGCAGAGGTGAAAATCAGACTGTCTGATCTGTATCTGAGTGTCTCCCTCTCCTCTTCCAACGCTGCAAATGACCCCAAACCCATCCTGTGAGGAACAAGAGCGAAGCTGTGCCTGGGCACCTCCCAGCACATGATGTACGGACCCAAGAGCATTCTACCACAAGAGGAGGGGTGACCAACCTACACCCCCTCGGCTCCTGAGAGTGGATTTAGTTGGATATCAGAAAGAAATTCTTCCCTGTGAGGGTGGGCAGGCCCTGGCACAGGGTGCCCAGAGAAGGTGTGGCTGCCCCATCCCTGGAAGTGTCCAAGGCCAGTTTGGACAGGGCTTGGAGCACCCTGGGCTGGTGGAAGGTGTCTCTGACCATGGCAGGGGGTTTGGAAAAAGATCATATTTATGGTCCCTTCCAACCCTAACCATTCTGGGATTCTGTGATTCCTCAAAGGTGGCTTTCATGGTGCTGAGGCTCCTGCCAACAGCTTTGCACCTCTGAGAAACACCTGCCACAGCTTTTCTGGGCAGGAAAGTTGGCCATCACTGCTGGAACCAGCATTTCTCCATCACTAGAAGAGAAATCAGCTCCTTTCCCAATTTTAACAGGCTCAGGTCTTGGCTGTGCCTGGACCCTGCAAAGTTCCTCCTCCTCCTGCCACCAGTGTCTTCACCACTGCCATGGAGCAGAGCTGGCTCTGCAGTAGCACAGCAACCTGCTGTTAGCAACAGGGCTTGATGCTGCATCCATGTAATGAGAAAACTGGGAATAGCCTGGAAGAGAAGAGATTATTAGATAATAAATTATCAATGCACCAAAAGCTGCTCTGTACATATTTTTCCCCCTCTTACAGCTTGCCTAATGTCCTGGGAAAGTGACAATTACACAATTTAAGGAGGTTAAGTTTATTAAAATCCTTTTTTTTATTGCTTTGCTTTTAATATATGGTTGGGATAAAGCAGCTGATTAGAGGAAGGTCACAAAATAAAATATTTAATACTTATGGAAAGAGCAATTCATCCTCCCCTGTGCATGCAGCAGCAGAGGGGCAGAGGGTCCTGCTGGCAGCTCCATGCAGAGCCTGCTCCACAGAGCAAGTGAGAAAGCACTGCCCTGCTCTCCTCCCAAGCTGGATTCCTCCAGGAGAAAGCAGGGCCCCTGCGAGGCTCAGCTTGGTAAAACCAGCAGGCTGGGGAGGGGTGATGCTGAGAATCCTTGCTGAGCTACAGACAGAACACAACGACAGGAATGAATGGAGGCCTGGGACTTGAAACACCAGGGCATGGGTTTTCATTTAGAAGGACTGAAAGCAAAAAATAAAAAAAATAAAAAAAATTTTAAAAATCATCCCACTGCCACATCTCCAGGTCAGCCTTTCAATTCTTAACTAAGCCACGCTGCCAGAGTTACACAGGGTCCCACTGTTTTACAAAGGGCCATTAAGAGTTGCTCTTGTGTCTGGAAGGGGCATCAAGAAAAAGTATCTTCACTTAATAATCAGACTTAATCTCTTTAAGTTGTGTTGAAGTCACTTTCCCAGGCCCTTAGGCAAAAATCAGTCTTAAAAGCAGTGAGAAGCTGTACCATGGTACTTAGATAATTTATTATTCCATAACTCTGGGTCCTAATCTAATTAGAGATCATATCTAGGATTCGTTTCAACATCTATTTATTTTTCTATTTTTACTTCCAAACACTCACAAAGAAATTAGATTGGAAGTGGGGAGATGGAGCATCATTCCTGCAGGGCTCCCAGATTTAAATGCAACTCCACATTTAGTTATCAGAGTCCAAGAAGCAGCAGAAACAAGACCCAGATTAACAAGATTAACTTGCACAACGTCAGAAATGATAGCAAAGTCTTCCCACGTGTTACACAGAGGAAGAACCCAAAGGAAATATGTCCAAACCCAAATTTGTCCTTCCCAGCTCCACTATTCCAGCCTTCCCTTTCCTCATCTCTGTACTCTGCATTCCCAGCAGGTGACTGCAGTGGGATTGGCAGGTCATTTGGGCTGGCTGGTGGTGTAGGGACAGTGCTGTCCCCACCAGGGCTGCAGGAATCCATCACACCCCTCCTGCCAAACTCCACCTGGGGACTCACGGCACCTGGAAACAGTGCTTTGCTTGCTCCTCACCCTGGGGTGATCCTGCAGACATGATTTATTTGCTTAAAACCACCAGAAGTACCTCACAGAGCCTGCCAGGAGCCTGAGATAAATACTCCAGGTGCAATAAAGTGCAAATAGAAAGAGAAAAAAAAAAAGAAGGAATAGATCTTATATTAACATAGAATTGTTAGGGCAGCATGGATATAAACCAAGCCCCTTCCTCTGCTCCACAGAGAGCTCACAAACATTAGTTTTCTTCTTCTGCAAGCAGAAATAATGGCTTGTTTTGGAAAGATTTTGCAAAAAATTGGGGAACGCTGTCTTTTTCTATGAAGAAATCTAAGAGATTAAATTGGCAGGTTTGGAAAACAAGAATTCCAGCTTCTTCTGGCCTATATTTTCCAAAAGATAAGTTCCAATATGCTGTAGAAAGTACTCAATGACTGTCCCTGGCACAGGGTGCCCAGAGAAGCTGTGGTTGCCCCATCCCTGGAAGTGTCCAAGGCCAGGTTGGACACGGTTTGGAGCAACCTGGGCTGGTGGAAGGTGTCCCTGCCCATGGCAGGGGGTCTGCAACTGGATTGTCTTTAAGGTCCCTTCCAACCCAAGCTGTTCTGCGATTCCGTGGTTCCAATTCTGCACCATGTGGGTCCTCAGGAGCACCATGGTCAGACCTAACCCCCTGGTGTCCTCTCACACACCACCCCAAGCAAGAAGAAACCAGGCTCAGGAAGGAGCTGGTGGCAGCACTTTCCAGAAAGGGGCAGGCAACTTGCACATCTCCTTGGACACTCCTTGCAAACCCTCTCTCTGCCTCTGTTCCTACCACAGAGCACAGCCACAGGGAGGTCTGCCCCTTGCCAGACTTTGCCTCTCTCCCCCTGATCTCCATGGAGGAGGACCTGTCCCATCTTCTCCACTAACTGTCAGCATGGTGCAGTCTGCCTGAATAATCATGAAAAATGAAGCAGTAACTCATCTGCTCATGTGCAAAGGCCTCTGGCCTTCCTCACCCTCACTGCTGAATTTCAACCTGCTGGGGACGTGGGGCCAGCACAGCCCCGGGAAGAGGATGACACTGCTCGTGGAGTGCTCTGCTCCACAGACTTCCAGAGCCCAGGAGCTCTGGGTTGTGGTAGCTGTGATCCTTCCTGGCTTTGCCAGAGGGTACCAAACTGTACCCAAACTACTGACAAACTGGCATAAATTTCAACCCAATTAAAAACTGAGAGCAGAAATCTCTAGGAAAGGTTCCTGGCTCTGTCTTCTAATCATTTCTGACCACATGCCCTCTTTCATCTCTCAGTGGGCACTGCTATAAATGCCCTCATTGCATCTTGGATGTTTCTTTTTAAAGGAAAAGCTAAACCTGCACTTTCGCAGCTCAGAAATGTTGTCCTTCATGGATGAATTTAAATCTCTATTCATAATTACTGATACACAACTGTGCATTTTAAATTAACCACGTTTAACTCCTTTCCCCAGTGCAGACCTTGGAGGACAAGCAAATTCATAACATTGACACACAAGTAAAGGAAGTTGATCCAACCCCCCTAAAAGTCAGGGAAGTTCTTTCTTTTCTTTAAATATGAAAAAGTAAGCTATCTTTTGAACATCTGGGAAGGTAGGAGATTTCTGGAGCGGTTCTCCAGTAAATCATAGAGTCACAGAATGGTTTGTGTTGAAAGGGACCTCAAAGCCTGCATCATTCCAACCCCCCCTTTCATGAGCAGGGATACCATCCACTAGCCCAGATTGCTCAGGGCCTCATCCATCCTGACCCTTCAACTCTCCAAAATCAGAAGCATAAGCTGCAGTCCCAGTGTTCCCAGTCAGACAGCTCACAGCTTCCAGCAAGGATTTGCACCTCTGCTCTGCTCCATCCCCTGTCTCAGGGTGCCCGTGCAGTCCTGGACCCTTTACCAGCTGATGCAACTCACTTCTCCTGCCCAAGACTAGTTTTTTCCACTGCTTTAATGAGCTGAAGTGGCTCCTGGAGGCATTCAAGGAGTGCTGGAGTTGGTGTGATGTGGGCAGAGGTGGCAGGGGGCACAGAGCGGGCTCTCCCCTTTCATAAGCAACATCCTTCACTCTGAGCCATCCCCCAGAAACACAAAATGCAGAGATCTGGGATCCTGCAGACCTGTCAGAGGGTAACACTCTCAGAATACCCAGCAGAAGGTGCAGGTGCCTCTGTTCCTGCAGCTTCCAGACCTGCTCAACATCCAATGCCAGTCCACATCTGCCCCCAAGAGAAAAAAATAGCAAAAAATCACTGACTGCCCATCAAAAGTTTGCAATGAGATTTCTTCAGCAAAGATTGACCCTGTAGATAGGATGGGCCCATGTAAGAGCAACAGAAAAGGGGGGGAGGGGGG
>VXAU01003512.1:53920-106242 GCA_013399695.1 Formicarius rufipectus | reverse complement strand
CAGAACGAAGAAGTAGGGGGGGGGGGGGGAAACAGACTGAAACAATGAGAAATTGTCCAAAAAATCTGCTGTGAGAGTTCAGTTGACTTATAACTAATCACTGCATTTCACTTTGCCATGGGAGTCACATTAATTATCACAAAATCAGAAAGGGCTTCATCCACCTCTCCTCTGAGTCACCAGGAAAAAAATTAAAAGTTATTAGCTTCTATTTTCTTCACTGACTCTCTTCAAAATCTCATCACAGCCAGAAATCCAAATTGAAAAATATGACACTTTCCAATTTCCCTTGATTTAATTTCCTCAAGCTGACTAATTTAATTGCAATGTTAGCCTGCTATCTTGAGTTCTGCTTTCTCATTCTCTTTCTGTTGCTGGAACAGTCCTGTTCCCTAAGCTTAAACCTACACAGATGTTTCCAAATTTGTATTTGTTAGAGATTAATTACCCTCATTCCCCAATGGATCATTCCATAGGGATCAGATATGCTGTTTGTGATCAGAGATGTAACTCACACACATCATGTGGTTGTCTAAAGGAAGCTGTGCAATTAGGTATCTCAAAAAGGATAAATTGTTTAAAGTGAGGTAGATTAAAAGTGAAATCTGGATTTTTTTCTTTTTTCTTTTTTTAAGATTCCATGTGAATTGAGCCAGGAAGATCTAGCTGGCTAGGAAAGCTACTGGAGCAAAATTAGAATTCAGCTTCACCACTGAGAATTCAAACAGCATCATATTTTAAACATCCACAGATTAAAGAGATTTTAATGGATTTCAGACTCTATTTTTCCCCTTTTTAATACTTTCGAGTTTAGAAATAACACTGAAAAAAAAGAAAAAAGAAAAGAAAAATAGTGGCAGCAGTGAAAGTGTAACTCAAAATGAGGTCAAAATGGGTGAGAGAGGGGTTTTTTTATTCTTTGTGAGTATCCACTCCTCTCTCACCACTGTAAGTCAGCTGAATTCCCTTCATCAAGCCAAAGGCATCGGGATGGGACCTGCCCTGGGAATGTCAGCACACATCACCTCGTGCCCTGCTGCAGCCCCCCGTGCCCTCCACCTCCCAGCAGAGGCAACCCCAGCAAGGCCCTCCCTTTCCCTGACTTTTCTGTCTCAACACAAGAAGTTTTTTGGGATGAATGTTGCAGAAGTGAGTAAGGCTTTTGAGCTGGAGGTGAGTCCTCCTGAGGGCCAAGCTCTTTACACGAGTATCTATTTCGTATTTTGGGGCTTTGCAATAGACTTTCAAAGGTAAGAGTGAGGGATTTTGAAGACCTCCAGAGATTCATAGGCAAAGAAAACCCCACCATTTAGATGTAGGATGCTCTCCTGACCCAAAGATCCTGCAGTAAAGACCAAAAGGATTTAACTTCATCACCCACACGGGTGGGGCAGGGAAGAAGGGTACAGACTGCAAAATCTGCCTGCCAGCATTTCAGCATCCCCCAGCTGCACATCAAAGGTGCTCAGGCACTGCTTGCTCAGCGAGCTGCAGTTCTGCCCTGCAGTCCCAGGGCCAGCTGTGGCTGGAGGTGCCCTGACCTCGTACTGCAGAAGGGCATTCAGGGCTTCTCCTCTCCCCAGGCAGGAGGAGACGCTTCTCCTGACGTACAATAAAGACCACCCAGCTTCAAATCCCAAAGGTGCTGCCACACGGGATCCAGGTGAGCCCTCCTCCCTCTCTGATCCCAGGAATTGCCCTGGATTTGCCCATAGATGCCACCCCCACCCCTCCTCTATTCCCAATCCCAAAGAAGCAGTGCCCTTGTGGGCAAATTGCAGCCAGAGCCTGGACTGAGTGGCCGCACTCACAGGAGAGCCCTGTCGTGACAGGGTGGCATCTCTGCCTGTGCCCTGCCTGCTGCCACAGGACAGGCACTGCCTTGTGCTCCCTTTGCCCTGTTGAGCACAAAGCAGCCCCACCAGTATCACCAGCAGGGGTCTGTCCATCAAAGGTGGGAGCAGAGGGCAGGAGAGAAGTGGTTTTAAGATGCTGACTGGAATATGAATGGAAAATTCTATGTTATTTGCCCAATCCTCAAAAGGACAGTGTCATGCCAAGGAAATGAGGATTCTTTAGTTATTCCAATTGCCTTCTGACTATGAACAAGCTGGAAATTACACATAATTATACTCATTTAGCTTACAGCACCAGTCAACCCACACGCTTAGACAGGGCCCTGCAGAGCCCTCGCAGGGCTAGTTCTTAGACCCAAACCTGCATCACTGAAACAGGGCACATGTGCACCAGTTTGATGCTGGTTTTAGCAGTGACTCGAGGGGCAAATATCCCTGCACACACTGAGCACTGTCTGTGTTTCCATGCCAGACCCACAGCACCTCACTCCGTGCTGAGCCTGATGAGCTGGAGCCTTTACCACTGGCTGCAATCCCACCAGCAGCACAGCAGCTCTGAGAGACCCACACTGAGGTCTCAGCTGCAGCCACTGGGTCACCACTGCTCTGCCTTTGCCTTGATGGTTTTGTTTTCAAAATGATCACTCTCCGTGATTGGGTTCAGGCTGGATGAAAAGGGAAGAGATGGAATATTTTACGCTGCAGAAATGAGCCTTTTCTTCCCAGCTCGTTCACTTTGTGGCAGGCTCTTTGTGTAAGACTGGCCACAGACTCTCTGTGGTGTCCTGAGTAGAAATGCAAAGCTTTTTTTTTTTTTTAATCATTATTTTCTTTTGTTAAATTAATATCTTTCCAAATGACAGAAAAATAATCTCATCAGCTATGGTTCTCTTCAGTTTGGGCTGCTGATTTCCCCTCCCTCTGCCTTTTCTGTAGTTTGAATTAAAATGTTATTTCAAACTAAAAATATCTAAACCTGTCATTCGAATCCCATCAATTTCCAAAATGCTATCTTTTCTTTTTTTCCCCCTGCAAAGTTAAACTGTCAAATCAATACCAGTCCTGTGTGCTCCACATGCAGAAACATCAAATTTCTTCCAACAACTATTTTCTATCTTAAATCTTTGGGGGGAAAAAAACCAGGCAAGATCCAGACACACTGCATGGCAAAGGGGGCAAGGCTGGGACAGGGACATTTTGGGGTCCAGTGGGTTTCTGCAAAGGATGAAAACTGCAAATGATGTGAAGAATTATTCTGTGGTGCTCCTCTTTTCAGTCAGCCTTGTATGAATACACAGATATGGTATTAATTAATTACTGGATCATATCCTTTATCACAGAATGGTGTGGGTTGGAAGGGACCTTAAAACCCATCTCATTCTAACCCCTGCCATGGACAGGGACACCTTCCACCAGCCCAGGTTACTCAGAGTACCAGCAAAACTCCTATGTAGGGAAAAGGGCTCTTCCTGCAAGAAGACCAAATGTTTCCTGGGAAGGGACATTTTCCAACACAATCCAATGTTCAGCATCAATGGAGGGGTCACTTGTGCATCACAGTGGGAACAAGAACCTGTTGGTTGGTTGGTTGGTTGGTGTTTGTTTCCAAATCTCCTTCAGTTAAATCACACCAGTGTCTTTGAAACCAAAGTTATTTGAAATATGTTTCCTCCTGTCAAGTGACAGGAAGAAATTAAGACAGTCTCTCAAATTTGTCATTTACAACTGAATTTCAGAATTGAGAAATTTTTCTTTCAATTTTGTTGTTCATCTTCAGTAGGTTTGGGTTTTTTTTCCATTTTACAACAAATCCATTGTAACTTATAACACATTACCGTGACTGACAAGATCTACCATGATGGAATGCACAAAACAAAACACTGCTGATTTTTTATTTAAAACATATCAGGGATAACAGATACCAAATACTTGTTCTCCAGAACAAAACATCTCCTGTTTTGTTCCAGTGAAGTGAGTTAAAGCAAGTTGACACATGGATCAAAGTGTTGCCTACTTGAAAACTGTCAAACCCTTTCATTGCAAACTGGATGGGAAATCACTTTGAAACACGGCAAAAAACCTGATGTTTCATTCAGCAAACCAAATCCCAGCCACCCTTAACTCAGGCAAGAAAAACATCACTGTGATTTTCCTAACAGGCTGTCATAGTACACCATTATCAGTTAAATCTCTTCTCCACGATTAACAAGGTGTCACAAAATGATGGTGGAACAACACAGAGAGAAAAGCAAATTTAAAGTGTCATCATTCCAAAGGGAAAATTCTTCTGGTCTACTTTAAAGATGTGGAAAGTTCAGGTTTTTGAGAACAACAGTACATTTGCTGTCCTGGGCCTGTCCACCAGACCTCGTGGCTGGTGGGATAACTCAGGATAACCCACCCCAGCCATCAGCTGCTGGGGCACAGCAGAGATGTTGAGGCACATCAGGTTGTTTCTACCAACTCCAGCATAAAATCTTCTCACCCCCTGAACTGCCTTTGAATATTAAATATATATATATATATATATACACACACACACTGAATAAACTATGGAAAAGTATCCAGTGATGCTGAACCACAGACAGGTCCAAACAAAACGGGTTGTAGAAACTGATTCAAAAGTCTGAGGACTGTGTGAATGCACCTAGGAATTCAAATAAAAACCAGATCAAGTTATATATTGTTGCAGAGCTTGTAAGCAACCTAAATAATAACACCAAAACACCAAAAAATTAAGTTAAATTAGTAATAAGTTTATGAGCAGAAGAGCTCCTCCATCACTCAGCAGAGCTGTTACCAGCTGTCATTGCAGAAGGCAATGCTTCCCAATAAAAATGATGGATTCATTTGTAGAAATATTTCCATTGTTCCTTGGAACAAAGAGGGAAGAATTCTGACTACAAGGGGGAAGCAACAGTCCAGAAGACATTTATATAAATGACATATTTTCAAATCAACTGGGTCTGCTGAGATTCACTGCCAGGTACTTCCAAGTGGTGGAGGCAATCTGAAGGCTGTTACCACTTATCTGTAAAAACTCAGGAGCTGTGACGAGTCCCAGAAGAGCAGAGAACAGCAAACATAGCAGGGAATTACAGGCCAGTCAGCTTAACTCCAATTCCCAGAAAAAATATTGCAACAAATCATCAAACACACACTTTCTGAGCACGGAGAAGATAACAAGGCAGTGAGGAGTGGCCAATGTGGATTTGTCAAGGACAAATATCAATCCCATCTCATATTTTCCTGTGGCAGGGCAGCAGGACTCGGGGAGAGACAGTTCCTGTCCTGGACAGGGACCTCACCAGGGCCCCTGGAATTATTTTAATTGACATTGCTTTAAACAAGGCACAGAATTATGATCAGGTGACATTGTTAAGGTGAAAAACACCATCAGAAAGCAGCTTTCAGTGGTGTCATCAGGCTGGAGGAACCTATCAGGGGGGGCTGATGGACAGGAGGCTCAACATGAGCCAACAGTGCCCAGGTGGCCAAGA
This sequence comes from Formicarius rufipectus, assembly GCA_013399695.1. Classification (NCBI taxonomy): domain Eukaryota; kingdom Metazoa; phylum Chordata; class Aves; order Passeriformes; family Formicariidae; genus Formicarius; species Formicarius rufipectus. The sequence goes on along the minus strand of VXAU01003512.1, from coordinate 100,886 downwards.
AGGCCAATGGGATCCTGGCCTGGATCAAAACTAGCATGGCCAGCAGGAGCAGGGCAGGGATCCTGCCCCTGGACTCTGCCTTGGTGAGGACACACCTCGAGTGTTGTGTCCAGTTGTGGCCCCTCAGTTCAGGGAAGATCTTGAGGGGCTGGAGCAGGTCCAGAGAAGAGCAACGAGGCTGGGGAAGGGACTGGAGCACAAGTGCTGTGGGGAGAGGCTGAGGGAGCTGGGGGGGTTCAGTGTGGAGAAGAGAAGGCTCAGAGGTGACCTCCTCACTCTCCACAACTCCCTGAAGGGAGGTTGTAGCCAGGTGGGGTTGGTCTCTTCTCCCAGGGAACAGCAACAGGACAAGGGGGCAGGGCTGGAGCTCTGCCAGGGGAAATTGAGGTTGGATATTGGAAAGGAATTCTTTGCAGAGAGAGTGACCAGGCATTGGAATGGGCTGCCCAGAGAGGGGGGGATTCACCATCCCTGGAGGTTTTGAAACTGAGCTTGGCCGTGGCACTGAGTGCCATGATCTGGGAAAGGGACTGGAGTTGGATCAAGGGTTGGACTCGATGATCTCGGAGGTCTTTTCCAACCCAATCCATTCTATGATCTGTAGGCTCTGGTTGAGGACTTGCCCTGGGCCACTACGACCACATACTGACCTGGGCAAACCTCAGAGGTCCCTGAGCATCAGGCACCTGAAAATGATGAATGAAAATGCCCCACTCAGAGTAGGCAGGTGAAGCCAACCTGAACTCCTCTCTGCCCACCCAGCAAGATGTTCACCATGCGCTAAATGCCACAAGGATGTTCTTTGTCATATTTTGTATTAGTCTTTATCAGTTTTTATTAGTTTTCAAGGCAAAAAAAAAAGAGCCTTGCAAAGAAGCACCACCACACTCATCACTATTAGTGACTCATGAAAATACTACCTCTGTGAGAAGGACAATTAATTCTCTGTGATGTGCTCTGCCATGTACAGACATTCATCCTGGTGTCTAATGAAGACGGTACTAAGTGGAAAGTAAAATACACTCCCAATAACAGCCACAATAATCTGAGCCCATTTAAGAAGAAAAACAGCACACTGATGTTTTCCACCACCACCACCAATCTGCCCCACAGAAAAAGCCAATAACGAGCCACTTGTCATTTCATGCAGAGCCAAAGCTGCCAATTTTCTCTTCACATTGATTTCCCTAAAGTATCACCTACAGATTATGCCCTCAGAGGAACAGAAGGGATATTGATGCAGTTTAAGAACCAGGAGCACAGCTGGGTTAGACAAGGGGCCAGGGCACAGATCACCCCTCGCTGGAAACTTGGAACGGGAGGGAATTGGGATCCCCCTGCTCCTCTGGACAGCAGCAGGATCCAGCCAGCCCCAAACACACCAAGATGTGCAACTTCCCTAATGGCACAGCACTGTGAAGCTCAGGATCAAAGGAACAAACCAATCCCCCACTTGTGTCGGGCCAGGAATAAATTCCCCCGTGAGAAAATAATTGATCAGCTGGCCAGGAAGGTACCCTGAGTGCTGCACTCAGACACAGCCTCCCAAAACAGCAGCACCAGGAACAGCACTCCAAACTAAACTGTTGTTCCTTTTTCTTTTTCCACCACTCTGTCTTTACACTTCTACAAAGTAGAATGGTCAGCATGGAACATTTTCCCCTCTGTTCTGTGACTTCTTGATGCACCTCCTCCTCACCTCAGGCTCCACACCAACTCCATTTTCTCAGAATAAGATCTTCCCTAAGCCAGGGCTCCCAGAGAGATGCTGGCAAAGCAGAGATGACACCTACCTATTCATCTCACCTCTTTAGTTCCAAAAGAGAGAGCAGTGGGGCACAGCCTGAAGTAAACAGGAAAATTGGATCAATTTACTTTGGCCTTGTGTAGAGTGTGAAAAATATTGGGGCTTTGTCAAGCCTTTACCTTCTGCTGATGCCCCCCAGGAAGCTGCATCCTCTGGGATGTGGGGGCCATGCTTTTATATTGCTTTGCCTGAAGTCCCCAGACTTCTTCCCTGCAACAGCAGAACCCTCTCTGTTCATGACTTTGGGACAAGCATTCCTCTGAAAACAACATTTCAGTCGAGTAGCTGTGAACACTGAGCAGGAACTTGGGGTGTCTCCAGCTTCCCACCATCAGAATGCTGTATTTGACAGCAAGTCTCTGGGTCTGGCCAACATATCTGCTTTCTCTTACTTCTTTTCCCAACCCTTCCAACCCCACCAGAGCTCCCCCCAGCTTTGGTGAGTCCCTAATTCCAGGCACCTGCAATGGATTTTCTCTTGCCATGCTGAGCCCACTCTGCTTTCAGCTCTCAGGAGCCTCAGCCCCCTGACCTCACCTCACCTCCCTGCTGGGATGCCCAGGCACCCACTGCAGAGAGGGGGCTGCAGGCTGGGTCTGTGGACACAAACCAGCTGCTGAAAGCTTCTTTTGGGATGCCCTCGTGGATCAGAGAACCAACCTGGAGGGCAAGGCAGGGAAGAATTCCAAGTGGCACGGGTGTAAGTGGCTCCTTCCGGAGCCCAGCCCAGGGAAGGGATTCTTCACCTGCTGAGGTTTATCTCCATTCCCCCAGAGCTCACCAAGCTCCTCTCATAATGATTGCCTGGAGCTTGTGCTGGGAGGAATTTGGACTCCTGTTGGCTGCTTTGCATATGAATAATTTAAATAGATGGGACAATATATCAGATAAATTTAAAATAGTACAATCTCACCGTACTTTTTATGGTATTTTAAAATTGATCGCCCCTGTTTTAAATACAAGGAATCTGAGATGGAGTTAACACCTACCATACTTTGCCATTACATCCATTTTTAATTATCAAGAACACCAGGCAAAGTTTGCAATATTTTTAGCAGAGTTTTATGTGTTGTCACAAGTAGCTAAATTATTGATGTGCCACACATTTCATTAAGCATAACATTTCATAAGAATCATGGGTTTGGGATATAATTCTACTAGAAGTAAGTTGTTAAGGCCAAAGGAGGAGCCTCCAGAAGCAATTCCTGAAGAGGGAAGAAGGTTGGGGAGAGCAAAGTCAATTTTGCACTTCTCTTGGTGTTTTGGAGGGTGAGGGCCAAAAGAATCCCAGCTCTTTTCTTGCGGGAAGGAGAGGAGATGGGAGGGCAGACATCCTGTTTTTTCCCTTGAATGCTGAAGAAAAGTCTCCAAAAGGGCTGTAGGTGCTTTCTCTGAGGACCCACTCTTCAATTCCTCCTTTATTGAGGAACTGCTACACCTGGAGCAGGAATAGCTCCACATCCATAGGGCACTTCAAAGCATAACCTATCCCCTCTCACCCTAAAACATCTCTGGCCTCCCAGCCCTCCAGCAAGAGCCATCACTGCTATACCAAATCTAGACTTGGGAAGCCAAGACAGAGACACTAGTGGAGAAAACCTCAGAGGATGGAGGGAGTCAAAAGCAGCAGAAGAATCCAAGAGGGCATCCCAAAAGAACCACACAAGAAGTGCTCCACCAGCTCTCTGCACCTTCCCCCTTCCAGCTATGCCAACTTCTAGCCAAACACAGCCTGAAGGTCACAAGGAAGGAGAAATCCGAAGTCAGGTAGAGGTGATGGTGCTCAAACCCAGCTGAATGGTCCCTTCTAGGGCCTCTTTGGCACAACGCCCTTGACTAACACCACAAGAGGTTCCAGAGGCCCCTCTTTCACACTGGCTTTTCCCTGTTGTTCTCTTTTATTACTGAATGGACTCTCTGCTGGCCACAGGTATTTGTCTTTCACAGCTGAAGTCTGAACAGGCTGCCCTGAGGAGTGACTTTGGGAGCAGCTGCAATGTTTATTATCAGCGTGGGCAGCTTTTTATTCCTTTAACAGCCATCTCTCACACCCCATTGATTAGCTGCTATTTCTCACTGTTTGTCCTCAGAAGGGCTGGAAACTTTCTGTCCAGGAATGGGAGAAAAGATGGAAGTTCAGTTCAGTTCCAGTCCAGAGTGACCACAGCAGCTCCCCCAAGGTCCATTCTGCAGAGAGGCACCAGGACTGATGGAGTCAGTGGTTTGTCCTCATACTGGAGAGGTCTTTTCATTCCCTTCCTGGCAGGGCTGGGTTCATTTACCTGAGTGTTTCAAATCTGCAGGAATCACTGGTCTCAATCCTATTTCTGTTTGTACTTTGGAGTGACTCTGGAGCAGAAAGGTTCATTCTTACTGGTGGGAAACCATTAAAACGTGGACTGCAATTAAATTCAGCCTTTACATTCAATTCCCTGCCTTATCTGTATGCCCCTCAGCAAATACATACACCTGCTTTTGTTCCTAGTTTGGGTTTTCCAATTTTGTGCCATGTTAAACAATGTGAAGTGATGCCTTGACTATTTACAAAATGATAGTTTATTTCTCACTTGTGTCAAACTGTACTTGGACAACTGGAACTGAATGAAAACACACCAAAATCAGCATTTCAAATAGCTTTCTACCAATTACAAGTTCTTTGTGTTTGCTACGTAATAAAAATATTTTTATTAAAACATGATTTGCATTTCAATCTGATTTACTGCACAAAAGAAGAATTACATGAGGTCAATAAAACTGAATTGTTTGTTTTCAATAACCAGGGCCAAAACCTTGGAGATGTTAGAACTAATTGAATGAAAATCAGATGCAAGAAGATAAATATCTGAGGTTGCAGAAGAAAAACCACTTTCCTGAACTGATTTTTGGGTTTGTTCTCACCAAATCTGAATAAATTCATTTTTGAGCTTTGCTGCTGGATCAAACTCTTATAAAAAGTTTTTCTTTCTGCAGGTCCTGAAAACACCTGCTTTTAAAGTGGAGGCAGACCTGGAACAAGGTCACTGCAGGTGTTTATCCAGGTTACACCCTTCCTTTCCGTGGTTTGAGACATTAGAAAACTTCAGCAATAAACAGCTTGGTCTACCATTTTCATTTAAATACATAAGATCTTAATATAGATGGTCAGAATTTCACACCTAATTTTCTAGTTTTAAAAAAAAAAATCTGATTATGTTCAAGTCATCTATTTTTATCTGCCACACGTCCTATAAAGATTCTTTTGCAGGCAGAACATAAATGAGAGCAACCACGAAAAGAAAGTGACACCCCCAGCTGGATGACCAGTGAGTGTTCACCCACCACAGCAGCTGGGGCAGCCACTCCTGGGCCAAGAGGCTGCAAAAGCTCCTGAAGCTTTAACAGATGACAACTAAAGATCTGGTTCCTCCCTCTGCAGATATAACATAGCCCTGATCTCCACACACCTTTGGTCTCCTGCATCCCATGGGATCAGAGGACTGTGGCTGAAATTTCCAAGGCCAGGCTGGCTGGAGGAGTCTCTGAGCAACCTGCTCTAGTGGAAAGTGTCACTTCCCAGGACAAGGGGGTTGGAGTGAGATGATCTTTAAGGTCCCTTCCAACCTAAACCATTCTGGGATTTTGTGGAGGCAGATGGATGCTAAGAAACCCCCATACCCCTCATCCAGGAGGCAGTTTGGATGTCAATCCCACTTTTGCACTTTCAAAGTGGAAAAACAAATAGTCTTTTGTCTCCAAACTGTGGGTGGAGGCTGGAGAGGCTTTGGTTTCCTTCCAGCAGTACCACCACAGGCTTGCCTGTTGCTGGATCTCTGTCTCTGGCCCAGAGGCCACAAGCAGGGAGGATGACACGTGCCTGTACAACTGCAGCTGCTCCCAGCTCACAATTCTGTGCTTCAAAAACTAACCAAAAGGAGCCATAGCACCTCTTAGGCATGACAAGGAGCAAGAGCTTTGCTTCCTGCAAGATACCAAGACTTGCTGGGGCATTACTGCATCTTGGACCAGGAAAAAAAAATTACAAATTGCTAATGTTTTCTGCCAAATCCCAGGTTTTTCTCCACAGATCACCACCCACCTGAGCCACTCTCTAGAAACCAATTTTCCAGAGTGATGGAAACCAGTGGAGAGTTCATTCACAGGGCAGACCCTGTTCTTCACTCAGATTCTCTTTTAAAGTCCTAGAATGGCTTGGGTTGGGAAGGACCTTAGAGATCATCCATTCCCACCTCCTGCTGTGTACAGGGACATCTTCCACCAGCCCAGGTTGCTCCAAGCCCCATCCAACCTGGCCTTGGACACTTCCAGGGATGGGGCAGCCACAGCTGCTCTTCCCAACCTATGCCAGGGCCTGCCCACCCTCACAGGGAAGAATTTTTTCCTAATTACAGCAATCTGTTGTTATCTTTAAGCAATAATGCAGAATTCTAATTGCCTTTCCACCAGATCATCACGACCTACCAGAAGAATAATTTGCGCCCACATCAAAGTATTGCAACTGCTACAAAAATTAGGAAGCAAGTTTCATTGGAGGCAAATGTCTTCTCTTGCTGCTGAAGTCACTGAAAGTCTGTGTGAAGTACTGGAGATGTGAAGGGTGACTTCAGGAGTCAATGCTGATGTTGGCTCCAAAGAGAAAATGAAGCTGACAGGGCAGCAAATTGATTTGGACATGAGTAATTACTTAACTTATTAGTGTCCTTGTCTGTACCACCACCTAAAACAGAGAGGACAGGGAGTTCAGGAGGAGCCTACAGGCAGGACAGCCACAGAGTGCACACTGTGGGTCCTGAGCAGTCTGGGACCCCTTGGAGCCTTCCAACTTGAATTTGTAGGTGACCCTGTTTGTGCACATCCCTCCTTGCAAGTGCAACCCAGTCCCTGGGGTGTGTGGAGCAGCAGTTTCCTCCAAAAGCAAAACAGAATATGTTGGGGAGGTCATTCAAAGTACCAGATGCAGAATGGAGAGGACAGTATTTGAGGCATGGTATGAGCAGGCAGATGAGGTCCAAAATGCTCATGTAAGGAACAGCAGCCTCTTAGTCAGGGCTCTTTCCCTTTTTTTTGTGACATGATATTTATGGAAAGCTCATGTACCCACTATCCTCCTCTTTGGGCAGCCCCCTGAGGTGATGCACCTCTGTTAATGCCTTATAACCTGGGGATCAGCTTTGGCAAGACATAAAAATTATTTAATGATGAGTTTAGTGTCCCTTTCCCTACAGCTTGTTGAGCCCCTGTGCCCACACCAGCAAGAGGAACCCTTTGGGCTTTGTGCCTGGATGTGGAAAACCTCCAGTTTCAACAGCAGAGACCAGCAGTGCTGAACTCCCTGGTGGAAGGGCACGTCCCTCTGAGCAGTTGGGGACACTGAGGTGCTGCATCCCAGTGGCCACACTCTAGAAGACCACCTGTGGTGGCACAAAGCCAGCACCACCTCAAAGGGATGTTACACAGGACAGGGAGAGATCACCCAAAATCCATCCACACAGACACGAGAGAAACAACAGAAAAGCAACCCAAAGCACAGGCTACATCTTCAAAACATTGGCCAGAAGGCATTTGGTGGGAAATGTAGGCCAGTTCCCACATGAGGGACATGCATTTTTCATGACCTTCCCCATCCTTGATTTTTCTAGCCTTCAAACATATGTAAACAGGGGTTTCCCTTCCTCTCCTCCCATGAGCTGCAGCTTGGCCCTGCTCTAGACAAGAGCAGCTGAGGGTGGGTGGAGAAGGATAGGAGTCACCAAGGAATTCCCTGCTCTCTTAAAAGCCAAGCTTGATCCTAGGGAAAAAAAAAAATAGGAAGAATCCGAGTCCTCCTTAAGGTGGAAAAAACCCCAGAAATAATACACCCCATGAAGAACTAAAGTGCCATTTAGAAATTAAAAAAAAAAAAAAAAGAAATGAACAGAAAGAGGAATTTCTCTTAAAAGATGTTCACTTGTTTTAAATCCATCAGACAGGGAGGTCACCTCCTGCCTCAGCCTCAGGGACTGCCTGTCTCGGGTGGACAACGCAGGAAACATCAATAAGTGGGTTGTTCCTGGTTGGCTGCATTTCATCTCACTATTTACCACCCCCTTCTGTGCAGATGAGAGGGGAGATGTAGGAAACCTCAGGATAAAGAAAGGCAAACAAGGAAACCCCCAAGTCCTGGTGGAAGAAGAGCAGAGTTCATTTTCCTGTCAGGATCACACCAAAGGAGTCAGCAAACTACCAACGTTCCCATCAGCCTGGGGGCTCAGCAGAAGGAAGAGTTTCACTTCATACCACTCTTCTCTCTGCTCAGCCTGTGTCTGACAACTGCTGACACCACACAGGCTCTGACAGTGCTGTTTAGCACTCACATCGCCTGCTCAGGCCCAGAGACCATCAGCTGGAACATCGGCAGCGCCTCCGCACAGCTGGAACCGCAGCACCTCCATCCGCACAGCTGGAACCGCGGAGACCCCCTCTCCGCACAACTGGATCTCCAGCGCCCTCCTTCGCACAGCTGGATCTGGAGAGCCACCACTGGCTGACGCTGCCACCACTGGTGGCCACCCAGCCCACAGCAGAGTTCCAGGTCTCCACCTGCCTGCCCAAAGCGAGATGAGGGGTTGAGGAAGGGGAACGCCATGGTGGGATTTCACACAGGAGTCCGCTCGGGTTCCCATCTACAATAAAAAAAGTGGGGCTAAAGCCTCAAAATCTGATGCTGAAGATCCTTTGGTCTGGGGCTAAAACTGAGTTCTGGCTCCATCACACCTCATGGTTGGGGATGACCTAGACCCATCTTGCCCCCATCCCCTCCTGCTTCCCACACCTCACCACTTCCTTCCTCAGGGCTGGCCACCAGCAAAAGGTGTCAGGCAGGTGGGATTTTTGTTCTTTTGTGGGTGGTGGGTTTTGGGGGTTCTTGGTTTGGTTTTTTGGGGTATTTGGTTGGGGTTTTTTTGGTTTTTGGGGGGGGTTGTGGTTTTTTGTTTTGTTTTGTTTGTTTCTTTTTTTCCATTTTAACCACAAAACCCAAGTGAGTGGCAGGGAGTAGGTGATACAGAGAAGTTTAAATCAGTGATGCCAACAAATCCTTGGTATCAGCCAAAATGCTGAGTGACAGCGGCCCTTTCACTGCTCCTGATGTCTTAATTGCAGCTGCTCTGCACCAACAGCGTTCAGACTTCCCTCCCTCAGCGTGCCCAGGAGCTGCCAGTGGAGGCACCACCAAAGGAAATCTGCTGTGGAAAACAAACCTGCAATAAAGCCAGGACTGGAAGCCACACCAGGGTCACCACAGACACAGGAAGAGCAGCCTTAGGAGACACAAAGCCAGGATACCAAGTCCCTGACCACCCTGCTCAGTAAAGCTTTAACCAGGTCCCAGGGCATTGTGCAGGAGAAAGAGGCCTCGTTTGCTGTATGAACAGACTGCAGTCATGTTCATTCCCCAGGCCTGCAGCTCATAATTAATGTTCAGCCATAATTAATGCAAGTAGAAGAGGAGGAGTTAAGTTGCACTGAACCACCCAGCCCACTGCAGGGAGTTTGCACTGAACAAGGGGCTCGCAGAGGCATTTCCCAGGAAAGGAGCCAAAGCTGCCTCCCAGCCCTTCTAGCAAATTCCAGCTGCTCCTGCATGGCTTGCAGGGCTTTGCCTTTTTTTTTTTTGGAGCTGTGAACAAAAGTCATGTGAATAACTCCTTCCCACATCAGCAAACACACCACAGAGCCAGTGTTGTGCACTGTTTGTTATTTGCTCTTATTTACAGCTGACAAATTAAACAAGGAACACAGAATACTGGCTATTAGCACTAGCCCTTTACAACATGATGGACACAAAGCAGGTTTGCAACACTTCCAGAAGCAGAGAAACATGAGATTTTAAGAACTGACACCCTGAGAGGCAGCAGAGTAACACCCAGGAGCGGGAAGGTCTGTGGTGCAGCAGACCTGGAGGAAGAGGGTCCAAAACCTTGACAAATCTCTGCCACAGTGGCTGAAATGTTTATAAAGTGGTGTCAGGGCATCCATAGCAAGTGCTTGTGAATCCAGGGGTCCTCTGCACCTTTCACAGCAGGGCAAAGAGTTGGTCAATCTGAGGCACTTCTGGCCTTGCTGCTCTCCATCCCAGGGCTCATTAAGGTTGGAAGTAGAAGGTGGACGCCAAAGATGTTCCTAACATGATGGCTAGAGAGCTTCACTGCCTGTGCAGGAGGGCATCCTGCATTCGTGGCTTCAGGCTCAAAGAGAGTGGATTTAAAGTAGATATTGGGGAAAACAATTCTTCCCTGTGAGGGTGGTGAGATCCTGGCACAGGTTGCCCAGAGAAGCTGTAACTGGCCCATCCCTGGAAGTGTGCAAGGCCAGGTTGGATGGGGTTTGGAACAATCTGAGCTGGTGGAAGGTGTCCCTGCCCATGACAAGGGGTGGAAGTGGATGGGTTTTAAGGTCCCTTCCCTCCCAAACCATTCCATGATTCTCCCACAGAGCCCATGGGGTAGCACCAGCTCTCACCAACTAACACATCACGCCCTCAGCTGCTTCCAGTCCAGCAGGATTTGAAAACAGAACAGAAAAAGACTTGCAAATGCACCTACATCTTTTCCCTGTAGTTGTTCTCACTCTGTCCCGCAGTTATTTTTAATTATAATTCACTCCAGAAGCGACCTCTTTGCCATCTCTCCACTGGAGAGTGCCACAGTCCCCCACCCCTGCCTTGCTGTGGAGCAGCAGCAGCAGGCTCTGGAGCAGATGTGTCTGGCTCTGCCTGCAGGGCCAGGCACCACCACCATCACCCCCCAATGCTGCTCAGGCTGCTTTTAAATACACTTATTCAAAGGAGACTTTGGCTTTGCAACAAACCTCAGAGGCAGCAAGGGGTTCCAGCAACAGAGCCAACGCGTGCACGTTATCCCCTGATATTTCATTTGTAGTCCAGAGATGTGCATATTTATCAGAAGCCTTTGTCCCCTGCCCTCCTCTCCTGCCAGCTCTTTTATCACCAGCCCTGCACTGCCACAAAGCTGTTCTGAGTCAGAGAACCATCCCCAAGGCCAGCAGGCTTGGAAGGTTCAAAGCCACCCTGGCAGCTGGCACCTTCCCAATGCCCCAGAGAAGGTCCCACACTCCCCCACCAACCTTCTCCTGCACATCCCCACGAGCAGGGACAGCCAACATCTCACAGTTTGCCATCAGGGCATCCAGCCCAGGACCAAACCTGCTCAGCCAGAGGGCTAAGGTGGCTGAAGCCTCCCCACCTGTCTCCCTCGAGGGCTCTGCCTGAGACTAAAGAGAAACTCGGAATAATTTGAACTATCCAAATTTATAGATTCAGGGGCACTCTCCACTTTTGGATTTCTCAGCCCTGAGAACATAAGAATACTGCGGTGCTCTGTAATTATTTTTTATCTTAATTTCTCAGATTAATATAGAATCAGGAAGATTTGCTTTCAAATGCTAATTTATTTTCTTTTTTAAAAGTACAATCCTCTGAGCTGGCTGGCTCTGACTGTTTGAAGGCTGTGTTTTAAAATTAAATTTCCCTTCACAGAAATTTCAATACCTACAGTATTTCCATGGCTTAGGTGAGCCAAGAGCAAAGGTGACCTCCAAGACCTGTAGCAAACTAGCTGAGCTGGGCTTTGCTTTGTGCACCCAAAGAGGCAAGAAATATCCTGGAAGGAAGCTCGGGGAATGGAAAGCAGGATGGTGTGTCTGGCAGTGCTAAAAAATGCAAAGGCACCGGGAGGGCATCTTCTGCATAAGTCATCAGCCTTCCAGCATCAGCTCAGTGGTAGGGCCAGAACTGAAGACAAAACACTGAAGCAGCCAAAAAAAAAAAAAAGGAAAGGATTTGAGTAGTCTCAAACATCCCAGCTTATTTCCTGTTTTTTCCCCAATAACAAACAAAGGGACTTGGAAGGTGACCAAAATCCTTTCCACATGGCAGCACTCTCAGCACACAATTCACAACACCCAACAGTATTCTTAGATTTAAATTTCCCCCCAGGCTCGTTAAACCCTTGCAGAGGCACCTTCAGGTTCTGGGGTACCATCTGCTTTACCCAAAGAATGATGATGGAAAAGTAAAACGGCACAAACTGCTGTAGGTGGGAGCCAAGTTGTGGCTGTGGGGACCTGAGCTGAGCCTTGCTGCTGATTGTCTGGGCAAACCTCACCAAGTAAGTTCATTGGGTTTTGACTCCATTCACTGTTTGCAAAGGATAATTACACTTTCCTACCTATGGTTTTTATGAGCATAAAGACAAAGAAATCAGCAAGGAAATCACATATTGAGGCATTCAGGGATGATCTTAAGAACCACAGGTCCTAGTAAAGAGCTTCAAAAAATCCATGCTGTGCTGAGATGTCTCATCAGCAAAAGAACTGGGCTCAGCAGTGATCAACCCCGACTCCCAGGCAAACATCCACGGGATGTTGCTCCCTGTGATTAAGAAATTCTGAAAGCTTTTGCCAGTGAGCTTTCAAAACAATCCCAGTGTTTAGAGTAGTTTTGATGTTGCTTATGCAAAGACACAGAAACAGCTTGAAGAAGCAGCTGTGTAAAGCCCCTAAGCCAACACTTCTCCCCTCTTCCTGGTGGTGCCACTCTTCCCAAAATTAGCTCAAAAAGCCTCGTATCCACTTGCCCTTTGCACATCCCCCCAGATACATTTTACTGCCCAGGAAAGCACATCAGGTCCTTTTCTGCTGGGTTTGCAGTCAGTGGACACCCAGAATAAACCAGCACCGTTTTATTTATGTTTTTAATACTGCCCAGTAATTACAAGGAGCCGGGTGGTACTGCAGGGAATTCCCACATCACATCTTTTTTTACTGCAGAGCTGTTTCCTCCCAGCAAGCCTGACACCCTCCAGGCTGCAGCAGGAGGCTGTTCCACCCACAGGGTCAACAAGCTGGTGGTCTGTCCCCATTTGCAGTGGGATGAGCACCAGAGGGGGCTTTAGGGGCTCTCATACATTGTGCACCCCTTCCTGCTGCCAGGTAGAAGAAGGGGAAGGCATTTGTTACCTGTGCGTATCCCACAGGTAAAAGTAAACGTGGATCCTAGTGCTGAAACCTTGGCAGAAGGCACCAGCACTGTACTGCCTGGCAGGGGAAAGAAGAAATAATTGATATCTTAAAAGAAATAAGTTCTCTGCTGCTGTTGGTTCAGTAGAAATCCATTGTACAGAACCCGTAATTACAAGTATGGGGGCACCTTAAGTCAATTTATTTCCTTTTTTCCTGCTTCCCAGGGGAGTTGTAAGGGGAAGGCACATTTCTGTAGAGAACTGGGTGCATTTCAGTGACATTTGGCCCTATTACATGAAATAAAATACATGTGCACACACCCCCTCACTTTATAGAGCCCTGCGTGGAGCCCAGAGCCAACACTACAGTCAATTCACAGCTCAGGGATCACTCCTAATGGAGGCAGCATGACAGAATTCATTTAATATTCTCCTTGGATTCAAAATAATAATATTGTCAACTAAATAAAAGGCAAGCATTCATTTGTATGTAAAACAGTTTGGTATATCAGGTCTATTTATGTCTGCTCTGCCTTCCAGCTACAAAGATTTATGACTGAACACCCAAGGGACCTTTATATATCTATCCAAATTCATACATTTTTTTCATTAACCTGTGTACTGGCATCTTGTACAACTTGGCATGAAACAATAATATAGATTATTTTTTTCCCCCTTTGTATTTAGGCAAAGGAAGGAAAAGTTCCTGCCAATAATAGAGATAAACTCACTCTCTGGACTGGTTTGTCATACATATAGAGTTGTATTTAAATATACACAGATGTGTATGTAAATGCCCACAGAGACATCATGGACACACGTCTCTAAACACAGAGAGGGTTCTGCTCCTCTTCCTCCCATTTCAATTCTCCCCCAACCTTCCCACCTTCTTGCAATGCCAGACTTGTTCCTGTTTCAGTGTCTCCCTGGTGACACCACAAACAGCTGCAAGAAATTACTCAGGGTGCCTTTTTTTCAGTAAATATATTCTAAAAAGTCAAAGTTCGAAAGACAGAAGTGCATTTGTATAGAGGCAGAACAACCACCTTTATAACCCCTGGAAAATTACTGCTGGATGAAAGAGGTGGAAATCTGGAGGATGTGGAACAAAACTGAGGTGCTGCTCAGACTAATAAAAAGTTTCTTAACTCAAAACATTTGGGGTGTTTTTCTAAATCTTTTGGTTAGGCCAACTCTATTCCTTGTTTATGGTTTCAGCTTAGCAAGGCTGTGCCAAAGAGGCTCCACATCTCACACCCCTGGAAATTGGCTGAGCCCTGAGGAGGAGAGTGGGACCCAATCCTATTTTGGTGATGGGAAGGGGAAGACATCCCAGATGCAGGAGGGGCTGAGCTGGCTGCTGGAGCCACCAGGAATCTCTAGAGAGGAGTGGGATATCTTTTCAGGATGGGAGCAGAAATAGTCCCAGCCTTATCCTGAAGGAATCCTGGGATGGGAGTGCTCAGGGATTGACCCACAGCCCCATCGAGGTGCCCCACAGAGCTGCTCCAGGTGGGTGATGAGCCAAAGGGACCTCCCAAGGGATAACCACATTGCCCTGCAGGGCCCACCCTGCCTCCAGCCCCTGGTGCTGAGCACAGGAGAGTCCTGGAACTGCTGGAGTGAGGGCTGGAGCTGCTGAGCTCCAAGGAAAGGCTGGGGGAGTTGGTGTTGCTGAGCCTGGAGAAGAGACGGCCCCAGGGAGGGCTCAGAGCAGCCACACAGGACCTGAAGGGGCCCCGAGGAAAGGTGGGGACAGGACAAGGAGGATGGCTTGGGAATGGAAGAGGTGCCTTCAGGTTGGATTTGCTTTAGGAAGATGTTTTTCCCCCAGTGAGGGTGGTGATGCACTGGCACAGAGGCTGTAGATGCCCCATTCCTGGCAACATCCAAAGGTTTCCTAGATGGTTTGCTTCCCATCCTGCATCCCCCTGTGCCATTCCAGAGGGTAAACCCAAAGCAAAGCTATCCTCACCCTGCCCAGTTTCCTGCTGCTGGCAGTGAGCTCACAACGCCAGCAATACCACCAACTAGAAAATGCCACCCCCTCCAGCAAAACTCCCATTCGAGGTGCCAGCAGAGCAACCAGGATCACCACAGCTTCAAATACCTCCTCCAGCCCCCATGACTTCCCTGCTCCATCCCACGTCTGCTCATCACAAGGAGACACTTCTGCCTGCTTCCCAACTCCCTCCTCCTTGCTGGCACCTCACACAGGCACAGCTGAGGTGCTGCAGGGAAATTTCTACCCCCCCATGGGATTTTTTTGTGATGGAAGCCGAGCACGCTGCCTTCCCCTGCAGGCTGTTGGGAGAACAGACAACATTTTTGAGGCAGCAAGGAACATACAGAATCCAGGAGATAGCCATAACTCACATCCTAATGTGGGTTGAATTGCATTAAAGTTCAACTTTTCTACTTCAAAAACAATCTCCCCAAGAGTGTCTTTATTATTCTTCTTCCTTTTCTACTAAGAATTGCCAGTGTTTGCTCTTCGAGGCTTGGCAGGGGGGAGGCAGGTTTTGGAACAGCAGCAATTCCAAGTAGCAGGAGCATTTGTATCCCACCCATCCTCAGACCTAGACTTTCACCTGTCACACTGAGAGGACTCTTGCTGAGGTAGCATCACCCAATTGCTGTCATCCAAACCAGTCCCTCTCCCTCCCCACCAGCAGCCAGGAGGAATTGTACCTCACTGAAGCACTGAGCCTTGTCATTGAGGTGACAAGGCTTCTTCCCCACCCTCTGCCTCTTCCAAGACACAACTGAGCCCCTTAACTGAGCAGTAAAACAAACACAGGAGCAGGGTGGAAAAGCTCAAGCATAAATCTTGTTTTCCTACAAGAGTATTGTGTTTTTTATGTTTAATAACACAGGCTAAGGCAGAGCAATCAATCTCAAGTGAAAAGACCAGCCTCTCCAGGTGTAGCTGTGGCTACACAGCACTTGCTCTCAGGTCTGAAAATATCACTGTACCTTAATTTTTTCTAGGAGTGGCTTCTTGGGGCACAATTTCCAGCGTGGCTTCATCCCACACTCCAGCCACATGGGTGCACTCAGTTGTCCTGAGAAAGGTCCTCCCATCCCCATGGAATTTCCTAGGACTCTGACTCCTACAGGATTCAGGCCCTGACCTCCACCTGTGCCTCTGAGAAGTATTCCAAGCACCCACAACTGCCATCAGGTCCTCAATATGCTGGATATTTTCATGGATCCAAGCAGGTCCCACAGAGCCTGTCCCAGGTTAAAGAGCAGCTTGGAGGAATCTCACCTCTATGCTGCCACCAACCCAGCCCTCCTCTTCCTGTGGGGAATGTTTTGGCCAAGACCTCATCCAATAAACCATCTCAGCAATGACCAGCAGGGCACAGCGCTGCATTTTGAGAGACGCTTGTGTACCTTGTGCTAATGAGAGTGTTGTCCAAAAGGTCTGGGAGCCCATTTCAGTCAGGAAAATTTTTACTCTGCAGGTTGTTTTAAGTCTGTATCACTCCCATCATGGAATAGGATATTTGGTACACTAACACTTGGAGACAAAACTGGACCTCCAGGGGAAACTTCATCCTCAAATTTAAATATTCATTACATAATAGCAGACCTGCATTTATGCTTCCCTGGTCTGGTGCTTTGGCTGACTCACAGATTTCCTACTCTGGAAAATACTACCTGGCCACCAGGACAGCTGTGAAAACCTCAAAGCTGGAGCCCCTCCAACAGCCACCACAGGATGTCCATGTGTGCAGCAGCTAAACTTGGCCACAGCACACCTTTGGTGTCCACCTCAGGATGGTTCCTGGCTTGCTGGCTCCCTCTCTGCCCAACCTCCCCATGCAGAAGACAGGGCTGCAACTGGGGATCCTTTGCTTTTGTCTCTGCCTCTCTGGTCTTGAGACCACAGGCCAAAAAACCCCCACATCATTCCCATTTCCAGTCACTGATTGGGATCATAAACCATCAAGATCAGAGGTGTTTCCCTTCCTTTGAGGACAGCCTGACAAGGAACCCATCTCATTTTCCACCCCAGGGCAGGCTTTGCTGAGCTGAGCTGTGCCAGGCAGTCACTCCTTGGGAGGCGACACAAAGTATGAAGCACAGGGAGTGTTCACTCCCAGGAGACCTGATGAGGTGGGAGTGCAGTCAGCGGCCAGCAAACCATTTCTTACCAGTCATTCCTCACAGAAACAATGCCCAGGGCAGCACAATTTCCTCCCCATCAGGCAAAGCAAGTCCTGCCACCTCGGGGTCTCACCAGCAGTGAATGGGAAGAACCCAGTACACAAAAGCACATGAGAAAGGGCCCTCATCCAACAAAACACAAGGTTGGCATTTCACAAGTCACATTTGCAGCCTTCCTGGCTGCCCCTCAGGTACAACACACCTCTGAGACTTGATAATAAATGTGCCACACTGCTGTCTAGTGCAGCCTTGCAGGTACACTGAAAACAGTGATTTTCAGGACTGGATGGATGGAAGAGCTGCAGAACAAGATGCCAGCCTGCTAAGTATCTCAGCTTAGAGTTACACACACAATTATTCCCTCTACAAAAATCAAAGGTGATCCATCAATTACTGTCTTTTTACCCCTACCTACATTTCTATTATTTTGTATTTTTAAAACACTGTATGTATTAACTAAACAGAATTTACAGTGCACACATTGATTTTCCATTCATCTTGCTTAAGCTGAGTCTGAAAAACGTCAAGCTATTTTTTTTCCATGCCACTAGTCAAGCAAGTTCAAATATTTGCAGTATAACTAAGCTCTTACCCACTTGCTGGTCACCAGTGTCTCCCAAACCTATAACAAATGAGGGTTTTGGTATTTGAAATCCAACCAGGCCAGGCTGGATGGGACCCTGAGCAACCTGGTCTAGTGAATGGCACCCCTGCCCATGGTGGAGGGGCTGGAATGAGATGATGTGTAAGGGCCCTTCCAATCCAAACTACTCCATGACTGTGGCACATGTAACAGGTTGCCCAGAGAAGCTGCCCCATCCCTGGGAGTGTCCAAGGCCAGGTTGGACAGGGCTTGGAGCCACCTGGGCTGGTGGAAGGTGTCCCTGCCCATGGCAGGGGGGTGGAACAAAGTGACCTTGAAGGATCCTTCCAATCCAAACCCTTCCATGATATCATGTGAGTGCATCCACAAAAACCACTGGAAATGCATTAAAACCCACAGTTTCAAATGCAGAGTCATAAGCATTGTCATCTGTGTGTGTCCTCTCAATGGAAAGCAACACTTTGGGTGGGGAGCAAGAGGAAGCATTCAAAACCAGGGATTGGCAAGGAAGGGCTTGGCTTTCTCCTCGCCTGTGCAAACAGTTCCTGCAATCCAGAGCCAAGCTGGGATTGCTTTTCCACACAGGGAAGGGCAGGCTCATCCAGCCCCATGGGAACAGGCCATGGCCATCCCTGCCAGCCCCTCACAGGGTGTGGGACAGGCACCCACCCCCCTGCAGTGATGCTCTGCCCCTCCCACACCATCACAACAACCCATCTCCTCCCCTCAGCAAAGGCTTTGAGGTCTCTACATGAAAAGCTGTTAATGTAGGTTAATGCATAATTAAACACGTGATTTGCACACAGAAACAACTTGGTGTACCTCCTACTTATAAGCAAATATTTTTAAATGGCCAGAGACAAACGAGACAGAAACAAGGCAAAAAACCTGCTGTTCTTGAAGCTTCCCACCAAAGCTCACATTGCTGTGTCCCCAGAACCACCAGGCAGCTTGGGACACTGCTGTGCCACTACTGACAGGAGATGCCATGACCTGAGGACACAGTGCAGCAGCAGAGGTTGGGATCAGACTGAACACACCCTGTGACCTCCCAAACACTGCCCATGCCAGCAAGACTGTGCTGGTTCTCTCTGTGGGAGAGGTTATTTTCTTCACAGGGGCTGGTATGGGCCTGTTTGGGGTTTGTGCTGGAAACAGGGTTGATAAAGATGTTTTAGGTACTGCTGAGCAGGACTTACACACAGCCAAGGCCTTTTCTGCCCCTCATCCCATCCCATCACTGAGGAGGCTCAGTGTGCACAAAAAGCTGAGAGGGGATCCCTTAAAAACCAAAGGGACATCTCCACATCATATGACATCATGCTCAACATATAAAGCTATGGAGAAGAAGGAAAGGGGAACATTGAGAATGGTGGCATTTGTCTTCCCAAGTCACCATTCCATGTGATGGGTCCCTGCTGGCCTAGGGATGGCTGAACACCTGCCCACCCATGGGAAGTGGGGAATGAATTCCTTCTTGGCTTTTGCTTTCCTGATTAAACTGCCTTCATCTCAGCCCATGAGTTCTCACTTTTACCCTCCCATTTCTCTACCCCATCCAACCAGAGAGGACTGGGGAAGAAGCTTGGTGGGAAACTGAGCTGCCAGCTGGGGATCCACCACAACAGTGACTTCACAGTGAGTGAGGCTGAAAAAGGAGTGCATCAGCCCCCAAAACACTTTTCTTTAAAAAAAAATTAAAAAATTTAAAAAATTTAAAAAAATTAAAAATAAATTAAAATTAAAAACATAAAAAAATAAAATAAAAAAAAAAGATAAACCATGATTTTTCTGCCCTTTGTTTCGCTGGTTTGCAATATGCTCCCCCAGCTGGAGCATGGCTGACCAGGGCATTGAGCTCTCTGATGGTCCCTCACCAAGTCCCACCTGGGAAAGCCCAGCAGGGAGGGGATTGAGGGGGCACCTGAGCTTCCTCTGCCCCAGCAGGGGCATCCACTGAAGCCTGAGGTGCCACCCATCCCTGCTCACGCTGGTAAGACCAACAGCAGTAGGTACAGTGATTATCCTGCCACTCAGAGAGCTGTGAGCACACCTTCATGATGGCACAGGTGGGCATTAAATGCTCTTCCCTTGCAGCCCTACTGTTCCACACCATCGTCAGGACAAATGGGGACTAGGAGGAAGTCAGGGAAGGCTGGGTCTTTTTGCTCCCCTGTGTGCTGAAGATTAATTTAGAAGATCTTAATTACATGAGGATATGCCTGAAAGCCAGCAGAGGAGTAAGTGTCCTGAAGGTAACTGAGCCCTGCAACAAGGAAGCTATTTTGGCAGACCTCTCTTTGCAGGGAGGGGGAAAGGAGGAGATGGGGAGAAGGGCTAATCAGGGCATGACTCAGAGCATCCCCCCCTGGACACTGCAGCACTGGCAGGCTCATGCCCACGGGATTCAGCTGCTGCAAAGGGACCCACACAACCCCAAGCAGTGATCTCCCCCTCCTGAGGACCTGACAGGAATACACTGAGAAGGATATTCAAGGTCTTCAAGTATTGCAAGGACATTCATCCTCAGATCTGTATCCAAACACAGATATCCCCCATACAACCACTCTCTTCATTCTATTCCTACTGCTTCCCTCCTCCTCCAAAGGATCCTCACATCAAGAAAACCTGGTGAGAAACCTCCTCTAAAGCCAGCTGAAGCTAGAGCTGGGACTAGGTCAAGTCTATGCCCCACTTGAAAGCATTTCACCTTCACCCAATCTCTCCCCCATCCTTCCCAGCACACCCAGCCCTCAAACACTTCCCATGGAGCAGAAACACTTAACAAGAGAATGAATTCGACTTTTGTATCTATATATCCCCCAGGGGTGTTTTTCACACCCATCTCCATCTCTGGTGCACCCAAGGATCCCTTGAGCTGCTCTGCAGAGGGGGAGACCACAACAACCTCTTCACTCCTATGAAGCTCAGCCCTTCTCCCAATAGCCCTTCTGCAAAGCAGTGCCCAAAATGAGACTTTGGTGCTGCTCTGCCTTGATTACACCCCTTAGGACTCCTCTTATTCCACTCTGCTGGGCATTGAAAACTCTGCAGCAAGCATCCACGTCGTCCAAATAGTATGTTGGGAAAAGGTATGAAAGTCTAGTTCCATACCAGGGAGCTTTTTTTCCCCCCTAAGTGCAGGTTAAAATTTAACTTCTGTAGCAGCCATAATAAGGAACACAACACCTCTGCATAGGGGGAAGTCTGCTGTTCTTGCTCAACCATTGAGGAACTGCTCAGGGTAAGTGACCCTCCCAGCCTGGCTGTGCACACAAGAGCCCAACCCGACAGCTCAGGGGGTCACCTCGTCCAGGGGCCATTTCAGCCCCTGAGCTCTGCAGGAGAGACAGGAACACACAACTCAACCTCTTGTCCTTTAAGAGATGTATCTCTGCTGGTAGGCACACAACTCATGTTTCTCATCACCCACAGCAAACAGTTCACTTCAGGAATAGTTCAGCAGAATTAAATTGGACTAGCTGAGATCCATCTCACAGAACCTCTCACCTCTTGTGTCAAGGGAACTGAGTGCCCTGCCCAGTTTGAACATCCTGCAGTAACTCTATGAACAAGCCTGAGATACTTCACAGGAGCCATTCAGCTCCTTGGTTGAACTACTCTACCAGAAGTTACATCCCCAGGATGAAGAGGAATGAGCTGGGTGCTTGCAGGAGCTCAACATTTAAGTTTCATTTGTTTAACTCTGCAAATTAAGCTATTGCTGGTGCAAACAAATTCTTTGTCTGTCTGAAAGAAGAGGCCCGTGGAGAGATTTCCACAGCTCCATGTGGCAGAGGGGTTTTTGCTCCTCAAACCCTTCTCCTGGCCCCAGCTTTGGAGCACAACCTGCAGCCACACCCAGCACCCACATTCAGAGAGCTTCAGAGGAAGGGAAACCAGGATGTGAAGACTGAGAACTCCCAGCTTTGCCATGAACAGACTGGCCTGGTCAACAGAAAGTGTGGAAAAAAATTGAAGTCTGTGCTTTCTCATCCTCCGAGGTGGAAGAGGTTTAGTCCTGTTAGTTTTCAAACAAATATCCCAAAATTAGGCAATTTACTGAGGTGTCTGGAGCCCTTAATGAGGCCAACCCTCAGTGCTCTCCTATACTGAAACCTGTTCTGTGACAAGTCACCCAGTGCTGCATTAAGGCACAGCTATCAGATCCCGCCCTCAGCTCCCTTCTTGGGCTTGCCATTCTGCTCCCACGCAATTGCCAGGTCCCCTTTGGGGAGGTGGTTGGTGGTGGCTGTGCAGGGCTGCTCAGCATAGGCCCAGCCCTCTTCTCTTCACCTGAGGAAATGCCCTTTGCACCACTGTAACATCTCCAAAAGTGTGGTGGAAACCTGTGGTTGAGATATGTTATATCAATGTTGCAAAGTAGGGAACATTTTGGAGGACAAAAATTTCCTTCTCCATACCCACCACACAAGGAGCCCACTCTTCCAACAGAAACACTTTGTGCTCAGCACCTTGGTCCTTTCATGAGCTGCTCCGCTTTTCCCAAAATTCTCTTAAAATTTTGCACAAAAGACAAAGTGCAAACCCTCCCCCATTTTTTGACCTACATTCATTTATCAAATTGTGGCTAAAAATAGAGCCAACTATGCAGAAATGGCTTAAACTTGTTTTTGCAGTCTCTATTTTAAGACTGCTCTAGCACTTTTCAAAGATGAACAAACGAGGGGTATGTGGTGGGTGGAAGAAAACTGGCCTCCCTGATGGGATGGCACAGATGCTCCTCCAGCTTCAGAGCCTGAGCCCCAAGAAAGAATTGGATCAACTGCTCATATCCCAGGGACAGGTTTAGCAGTGAACACCTGCAGTTTGGAGGGGCTCAGGTTGGGTTTGGGTGGTGGCCCTGTGTCTCTCCAGGTTTGGCTTGGACAGAAAATCCTCCAGCCCTGTCTACACGAGGGGCAGAACAAGTCTGTGGTCACCTTGGTGCTTACTCATGGCAACCTTGAGCCAAGAGTTCTCTCCTGCTGTCTTGATGTCATGGAGCTCCCACAGTGAGTGATGGGAGGCAGGAGTGTCTTGAGTCACAGGGCAAAGCCCCCAGCCCCAAAACTTCTTAACACCTCCACCCCCACCCAGCACATCTCCTGAGCTCTTCATGATGAAACACCTTCTCCAGCATAGAAATGAGCTCTTCCCCCACACTGAGTGACTTCATGGATGAAGCCCTTAGGATCATTTGGATTTCAGATGAAGGAGGAAACTTCCATGGTGCCTGCCCTGCTCCTGGAGGCCAACACACAGCGCCCTTACAACCTGTGGATCACTCAGCTTGCCAACCGTTTTTCTGACAGCAAAAGATTAATTCCACACAGAAAATTAGCACTCTAGGAAAAGCAAAAGCAGGAAGATTGCCACCTGACCTTGCCTGGGGAAGCAAAGCAGTGAGTATTTGGCCAAAGGCCAGAGAGAAACTACTGAAAAAGTGGGTGAGAAACAAGTGCTTTGCGTGGAAATAATCACAGACAGGTGCACGTCTGAACAAAGCAACAGCTGAGCTGGAGCAGAGGAGCTCTGCTTAGTCCATCACTGGTCTCCCAGCTCCTCTCACTCCTTACTTTTTCAGTTGTTTTTGCAGCTGGAGGGAGCGCACAGGAGGAGGATATCACCCACAAGAGGGCCTGGAGGAGCAATGAAGGCTGGAAGGGTCTTACACTTGTAGTGAAAAAATGCTGAGTGTTCCTGGTATTACAGCCATGCAGAGGAGGCTTTCAGCCTTTTCCTTTGGTTTTAGTCACCCAGTCACTATTCTGGTTCTTCATCTTCTTTGAGAGTTCTAGGCTGGCCCAGAGGAGCAGAGGGAACCTGCCAGCCTGCAGCTTCTGCAGGAAGGAACTTGCCCTTCCCTTCAGCCAGCCTCAAGGCTACTTTCAAGCACTGGTCAGCACCTTGATGCAGCCATAAAAACCACAGCAGAAAATAATTCAGCATCCCTGTGATCAACACCAGCATAAACCCACATTATGGAGTGGTTTTCTTGCACTCATCCCCATTGGGTTGGATCACAAACACGCACAGCTCAGTCTCCCCCTCCTCTCCAGCTTGGCCAGAGCAGTCCTCCAGGTTCTCAGAGGTGCCCAGCCAGTGCAGAAGGAGCCACAGTGGCAACACACTGGGCAACTGATCATCAGACCAGGGATAGGGGGTATTAAAGTGAATTTCACCATCAGCTTGGAGCTGATAAAAGCAGCTGTGGGTATTCAGAGCCACAGGGATCTGAGGCTGGAGACACAACCGTGCCTCAGAGCAGGGCAGAGGGGCTCACAGAAGCACAGCAGCTCAAATGCCTGCCCAGGGACCATGCCCAGCCCTTGCTTCACTCTCAGCCTGCCCAAGAACTGCCCAATTAGCCTGTCTGACCCTTCCTCCCTCATAGCCTATCTCGATGGGAGCAGGCAGGACCAGTGCTCCCAGTGCCCGCAGCCCAAGGTGCCAACCTCCTGCACCCACCGTGGAGCACATCTGGTCACTGAGAGGGGCCACGGCTTGTGGCAAAGCAGCAGGTTCAGTGAAGTGCTGTAAGGTGCCAGGGCAGTCTCCCACATATTATTACAATATTTATTTAAAGACACCAACCCTTTCACTTAGCAGCAGGCAGCATCTCATTAGATGTGTCGGGTTACCTGCTGCACCAAGCAGCTGCTGAAGTGTTGCTCCTTGGCACCATATGGCAACACACTGCCAGCTGCTTCCAGCTCTCCTTCCCTCCCCTCAGATCATCCTTGTTTTCTCACCCTGTGCTTCCTCAGCTCCTGTACCCATCCCTCCACACCCCATCAGGAGCTGTGCTGCAGAACAGATCACAGGCAGCCTCTCCTGCTTTTAAACTCTGCCAGCAGCTGGAAGCAGTGGCCTCTTGCTCTGAGCCCTTAAAGTCAGCCCCTAAATCTTGCATCAGCCTGGCACAGACAAACCTTCAGAGGCCAGGAACAACAGGAAGAAAACAGGAGAAGAAAACTGACTGAAAACCTTTCTTTACTCTGGGCAACTTCCAGCTCTCACAGAGCAGGGCCTGCACAGCAACAGCAAGCTTTGCTCATCTGGAAATGGTCCTGAAGGCACAAAGTTGTGGCATCAACACGTGGACTTTCCAACAACCCCTTCCCCTACACAATCCCCCCTACACCTTCCTCCTCACCAAGTCTGCACTGACATTTCACTGCTCATCTGTCCATGCAGCAGTGAAGACAATTTCAGAAAGAAACTGGTACCAATCCAATATCAGCTCTTCCATCAATAAAAAACAGGAAGCAAAAATAAAATGAAACAAAAGCTGACCTACCTGGAAGTAAAAGTACCAAGAAGCATAAAGGGGCTGCCCTGCAAAGGAATTCGAGTCAGGATCCAAGGTGGACACAGCTGCTCTATCACCAAGGGGCTCAGTCCTAGAGCAGGGAGAGCCAGTTTTGGGGCTGTGATTGACTCCATACAGGTCATATATTAGTGAAGAAGGTCCCAGGGCAGTTCTGATGCCAGAGACAAAGCACAAGGCAAGATACAGCGCCCACACAGCCCACCTAAGAGAAGAAAGAAAGGCTGAGAGCCTGAGATTTAATACACCCTGGGCTAAGGGCTGGAGGTGGGTGGGTCACCTGCTCCCAGGTGAGGCTGGTCAGGGTTTGAGGACTGGAAGTCAGTGGGTAGGTGGGAACTGGTCCCAGGTGAGGTTGCTCAGGGTGTTTAGAGCCTGGAGAGGTGTGCAGACCTGTAGGAGAGCTCTGCTTAGTGATCTGGAGATCACTGAGAGCCTTGACCCTTCCCTATTAATACTGAAGCTGAGGCCTCACTACCCTCCTCCCAGACAAGCCTAAGACACCCACTGTGTGGTGTGTAACCTCACCTGTCCCAGCTTTGACTCTCTCCATAAAATGCATTTATGGTGATATAACAGAGGTTCAGGGTGGGGATTTACACCTGTACCTTCTCCCAGGAGACAGGATGCCACAACTACCACCATAGAAGGCTCCAGAACACCATTAAGCTCCTCTTTTACATGGAGATTTCCTGTGCTTGATCCCTGTGGTTAATTACACTCTACTTGTACTAATTGTACCACAAAATTCTAGGTTTTGGAGCTGAGTAATTGCCAGTGCATTCCCTGGTTGAGTTGTCCCCAGAGTCCTGCCTGGCCAGGAACTCATCATTCTCTGCTCCTCAGCCACTGGAGCCACCCTGGAGCCACCAGCATTTCCCAGCCAGGAGCCATGGCCCAGTGCTGCTTTTAAATGCAAACCCCACGAGCAGAGGGGGCACCTGTTTAGTCCTCCTGCTGCTCTTGGGCATTGCTGGAGCAGGTGGTCCCTCTGCTACCCTTGGGCAATTTTTGGAGCAGTTGCTCACCATTCCCATGCCAAACCACACTTCTCTCACATCCAGGTGTGCTCTCCAGCCTAGGAAGGAGAGAGCACAGACCCATGGGTGGTGTGAAGAAACTGCTCCTTGGTATTTCGTCTCTCCTTTGCCCTCTGGGCCCCATGAAACTCATCCACAAAAAGCAGCTAAAACCAGTCCAAACTCTCCCTTCTCCTCTAGCAGGAAATAAATAAAGTGTTTTTTTAAAATAGCAACCTCCAAGCACAAAACAAAGTAGGAATGGGAATGGCGGGTTTCAGACAGAGCCAGATAAACCACCCCAATTTCTCTGGGTCAGGAAATGGCTCAGGAGGGGGATAAGGCTGGGGTTCCCATCCTTGCACCAACCACCTTCAAAATGATCCCACAGCTCTTAATGATGGTATGAGAACAGGAGGATTGGTGTTTAGAGAATTGTTTCTTTTAAAACCCTTTGGGTGCTTTTGAGGGCTCTAATTCATTAACCTTTCCTTGGCTGAGAGCAGCTAATGGATATGGAGAAATGCAAAAAGCAATTAGACAAATTCATGGGGAAAAAAAATCCTCCATCACCATTATTAAACACAGTGGCTCAAGAAAGAGCCTGAGCTGCAGGCAGGGAGAGTGGCTGTGGGCTGGGGAGCTGCAGCTGCTGTTTCCCTTGAGTTCTAACCCATTCCCCTGCCTGCTTTTGGAGGTGGGGGGGCTGGAGTAGAAAGATCTTTGCTCTGACAGGTAATCACCATTCCCAAATTAATCCTTTATTGATGGCAAAGTCCAGGGCTAGCTGAACTTTTAGAGCCCTTACTCTCTACAGAAAATATTCAGATTTTCATATGCCCACAAAATGGAGAGGGAAACATGCCAGGGAAGGGCACTTTTGGAGTGGCTGGTCCTGCACCTGGCCGTCAGTCAGACAGAACTATGACAGACATCTCCATGCTGGGCCTGTGCCTTCCTTGATGCCAGGGAAATTCATGTCCATGAGGCCACAGTGGATCAGTGGTGTGAGCTTGAAGCTCTAGGATGATGTAGGTAATGGTGGCAGCACTGGTCCTGTCTGAATGAGCTCTCTCTAATGCACAGCATTTCTCCAAGGAGACCCTCTAAAAAGCAGTTCATTCATGGAAATGGGAACAAATGACCGATGATGAAGGTGAGTCTTCAGCCCTGACCCAGGGAATGAGACAGCACCAGGTCTGTATGAATCCACTGCTTTTGCAGGAATAAAGAAATCTCTTGCAAATGCACAGCCTGCTCTGCCTGGGACCTGGGCCATGCAAAGAGAGGGGAGTGGAAATTAGGGGAATTTGGAAGGTCTTCTATGAACCTTTTTTGAAGCTCATCTTCATGTGGTGATCTCCAGGTAGACCATGTTATTGTTAAACCAGAGCATGGCCTCTTTCTTCCAGGATGCCCACACTGGTTCCAGGTGCTTTTGCAGCACAGCCCAAAGCCAGGCTCTGGATGCCACCCCACATCCAGCAGGGAACCAGGTCCTTGAACCCAGAACTCCCCCAGCTCCCAGACAGGAACAAACAAGGAGAAGAAGTAACAGAAGGCACAAGCTAGAAGGAATAGCTACCAGAAATCTTTAACAAGTAACTTCTGGCTGCAGAGGGTTGTGTTTCCCAGATTTAATGTGCCATGTACCCAGACAACATGGTGGGAGCTCCTCTGGCAGTCAGTGCAGTGTTGAGGGCATCAGCATGGCAATCACAGATGTGGGAGCCATGGCAGCCCCATCTTTAGCCAGGGAGAGATGGAAAGAACAGCTAAGGTTTCTGGGCTGGCAC
This sequence comes from Formicarius rufipectus, assembly GCA_013399695.1. Lineage (NCBI taxonomy): Eukaryota > Metazoa > Chordata > Aves > Passeriformes > Formicariidae > Formicarius > Formicarius rufipectus. Next base: position 73,136 of record VXAU01003512.1, on the reverse strand, counting down.
CTCCCAAATCTGACACCTCCCTTACACGATGGGGACAGATTCCTGCCAGCCCAGACCTACCTGATCCAGGCGCCCTGAGGAGACACTGGCTGGGTCCTTCCTGAGACCTCCTTCACTCCACATTTTTATACTCACTATTTAATTTGTATTTTCCTGTAATTTTCAGGTGGCAATAGCAAATATTCAACTGTCTCATCCAGATCTTTACTCAGAAGGTGAACAGAGTATCAGGCACTTGGGGATATGGGTAGGAAGCTACAACTCTGGCTACCCCTGGGGGCTAATTTGGGAGTTGCTGAAAGCTTGTGGATCTCTGCCAAAGAGTTTCTGGGACAACCACAGTGATTAATCACCAGCTGGGAAAGAATTGGCCAAGTCCTTCAGATGAGCTACATCACTGCAAGGCTTTAGGGAGACCTATTTAATTGTCCCACGGAGGCTGATGGCCACCAAGGCTGGGGCTGCAGGAGGAGCCTTCTGGTTGTGTGTGAAAGGGGCCAGAAGTGGAAAGCACAGGAGATCTGTGGGGTCATGGAGGAAAGGCTGTGAGGGAGGAGCTGCCCCTGACACCACACAGCTGCAGGCTGGGGGCACTGGTGGTGGAGTGGTGGGACTGGGAGAAGGTGCAGGGGATGCTCCATGGGGTACAGAGCAGATGTGTCTGTCCCCAGGAGCCACTGCTGGATGGAGGTTTTCATCCAGCAGCTCTGTCCCTTCAGATGAGTGCTCTGCCCCACCTGCCTGCAGCTGCTGGAGCACAAGGAGGGACAATGGCCACTCCTTCCTCCTAGGCAGGGGCTGCAGGGACCAAAAGGAGAAGGAGGGCTGGTTTCAGTCCAAAAACAAGTTAGAGAGCACTCGAAGGGCATTTTCTGAAAATACTCACATTTAGCAAATGCAGGAGAAACGAAGTCAACAAAACTGAATGCTCCAATTAAAACAAGCTTTGATGTTAAAATGAATTTTTCACAGTTGCAGCAAAAAGGCACTGCAGGCAGGGGTACACAGCATTGTCAGCCTCTGCTGCCCCTTCCCCTCAGCAGGACTCCTCCTCTCACCTCTGCCTTGCTCGGGCAGGGATCACAGTCCCAACTGCTGCTCCACCTTTGCTCAGAGCTCTCTGTCCCACGGTGGCTCAAGCGCTGCTGTGTCTTCACTGTTGTTTTTCCCTCCTCCTTCCCCATTCCCCACTTCTTCACCTCTCCCCATTTCACATAATTCTTCCCCCTATCTCCTGCAAAAAATGCATGAGTCTAATTTCCCCCAGATGCCCTCCTTGCATCACTTCCACACCTCTTACCAGGCATTCAGCATCGTGTGTGCCTCAGGTCTGCTCCGGAGCTGCCCCGCCTTGGCTCTCCCAGCAGCTGTTCTCGCTGGATACCTGTTTCCAAGGCGAGGCACTTACTGGGTGGGCTGGTCTTCTGTCTGTTGTGTTTTGGGGTTTTTTTATCACAGTTTATGAAACATCTGCTGTTTATAAATTATTTCTTTTGAAAGCCATCATCTTTACGGGTGTGTGAGCCAACAAGGCCCTGTGAGCAGCAGGATGGGGCTGCCAGCACTTGGAGTTGGCTCTTGCTGCTGATGTGGTGCTTGGATGACAAGTGGAGATCCATGGCCCCAAGCACACGTGTGTCTGCTCATGTAGAGGGTGGGCAGGCCCTGGCACAGGGTGCCCAGAGAAGCTGTGGCTGCCCCATCCCTGGGAGTGTCCAAGGCCAGGTTGGATGGGGCTTGGAGCAACCTGGGCTGGTGGGAGGTGTCCCTGCCCATGGAATGAGAGGAGCTTTAAGGTCCCTTCCAACCTAAACAATTCCATGATTCTCTCTACACTCACAGCCCTTCTCTGTGCCATGGAGAACTTTCCAGAGTCACCTCCAAGCCACAAGAAGCCCCAGAGACAGCCTCTACATGGGCACAAACTCCAGCCTCCACCAACCCTGACAGACAAGTCTGGCATGGACACACACAGTGAGCCAATGTGCAAACACACACATGTGCTCTGGGAAGTCATCAAAATGCAGCCAAAACCTCATCAGACAGACTTGGCCCAGAGGAATGTCCCCTAAAGCAGATCCCCAAAAGCCTCTGACACAAAATGCAGCCAAGCAACCCCATCCATGCCCAGCGTGGCACAAGCTGCTCCATGCAGGGCTAGAAATGCTGATGGAATGTGGAGGAGCAATGCCTGGTACTGAAATCCTGCTTATGAAAAGTTAGGAGAGGACAGGAAAACTACAAGGAAAAGAACCAAACCAAGTAACTGATGCATTTGAACATCAAAGTGCTCTCAGTCAGCTCTACCCCATTATTTATGGTTTACTCGTGGGTTTAATTTTTCTGCTTTGTTTTTTGTTCATTTGTTGTTATTGCCTTGAGAAAACATGAGAACCCTCTGGGGGATCAGAAGATTTTCTTGTTCTGCTTAGTGAAAATTCTCAAATGATTGTAAAAACAAGCCAAAAATCAATAGAGGATTATTATCTGCAGGGATTCAGCTGCCTTCTCCCTGAGTGATTGCAGAGCTTTGCCAGACTGTCCCCCCCTCCCCAACATTGGCTCCTGCTCCAGAATCAAAGTGGAGAGGAAAGAGCACACACTCCTTTTTCACCAAGGAAGGCATATTTTAGCTCACTCTGAAAATAACCAGGGGTATTCAGCCCCACACTCCTTTTTCACCAAGGAAGGCATATTTTAGCTCACTTTGAAAATATCCAGGGGTATTTCAGCCCCCAAGCAAAATTTAGACCAGCTCCCTGCACACCATTGCAGGTGAAAGATGTAAAAGCCAGGTGGAGTTTACACCAGGTGGGATGAGCTGGCTGGGGCTAACTGGTTGGAGCTTACACCAGGTAGTAAGAGCAGGGCATGAAAAGCCTGCAGAGGACTCAGCAATTTGCCACCTTCTTTAAAGGATCATTGAAATCCCTCTGCAAAGGCAACTGGAATAGAAGAAGGAGAATCCGCCCCTGCATTTCCAAATATATCCATTCCCAGACACAAAAGGCTGTTCTGAGGATGATTTCCCTTTTCTTTGGTTTGGGTAATTTTGGTTTTGGGGTTTTTTTGGTGAGGTGACCATTCGTCCCCTATGTACAAAGAGCAAGGCGTTGACACAGAACCACTTCCTGGAGGGAGGGGCAGATCCTGCACATACAGGGGGATTCTTTAGAGGTTAGGACAAACTCAGTGAGTTGAATACCCTTTGATGGGGAAAAATCACACTTATGCCTCTGAAACTCCTGTCAAGGAGCTCTCATAGAGCATCTTCTCTATGGAGTTCTATCACTGTAGTGTGACATCATCTCAGAAGTCAGCCAGGCAAAGGGAACACAGGGACAAAAATGGACTAGAGTGTTTTCATGTAGGCAGAGGGAAGTGGCCCACCCCAAGTGCCAAACCTGCTGGTTCCTCCTCTCTGTGAGGCCAAGGAGAGGTTTGGCTCAGGGAGGACTTTTCAGAAAAGAAACACATGGGGAAAAAAGAAACAAAACAAACCACAGAATAAATCTCTTGAATGTCCTCAAATAAAAGAGACTAAAGATACTTTACAAACAAAACAACCTGGACCTGAATGAGGAGGGGGAGGAAAGGGAATATAAGGAATAATTAGACAATTAAGTTAATCCTCAGGAAATTGGTTAATTCCCAGGTAGATAGCAGCCAGGGCCTGATTAATTGTACTGCCCCAGGAGGTACCACGCAGGGGACAAGACCTGCTTCAGATCCTCAGGAGATGAACAGAGAAAAGTTCATCCTGGGGGCTTCTCCTCATCTCTCCCTCCTGGGACTGGGTGGCCCCTGGGATCCTGCTGGGATCCCCTCAGATGATGGTGCAGGAGGTCACTGCTCCAGAGCCAACAGGAGCAGGAGTAGAGAATATTCTAGGAGCAGGAACTTGGCTTAAATTAGTGTTCCATGCAGGGGTGGGGTGAGCTGAGCTTTGACTGTAGAGTGCAGCAGAAGCTGCAGGGACTGAAAGTGAGTGCCCAGCAAGGATGAGGCTGTGCTTCCTGTGGACCAACAGCCAGGGAAAACAGCAGGAGCACCACTGTGCCTACAGGCATTAGTTTTATCTCCTCAAAATGAAGATGAAATGTTATAATCATATTTATCTTGCTTCAGTAGAGATGTATTAGGGATATAATAAAAGTGGAGTCTGACATTCAGATCTGAATTCACCACGTCAGATCTGTGTTGTGTTATTCTTTATCAGCTTCTTGTATGACATGATTAAGTAACATTATTTGTCTTTTACCCTGAACATCCCGTCTGGGATGAATTCTTTGAACTCTGGTCATTTTTTTCAACTAATTTCTGAGGGTCACCATAGGCACACAAGCAATAGGCTGCCCCAGTCACTGGGAGATCTGGCAGCTGGGTCTTTTTCTCCATGATCCCAAACATGGACCTACTGCTTAAGGTCCCAGCCCACTCAGTTAGTTATCCTGGATAAACAAAGAGATGGTCAAGCACCTGGAGCAATTCCTGCTGGAGCTGACAGAATTCCTCCACCTCCCAGTGGAGGTACCAAAACACATGAAGCAGCAAATGATATGAGCACCAGGGGTTTCTGTCCCTTCAGGCAACCAACAGCTGCCAGTTGATGTGGCTCCCCGTTAAATCCCTCAGTTAACAGACCAGCTCTGGGCACTGCTCTGACTCCTGCTCATACTGGGGCTCTACCAGCCCTTGGTCCTGCTCCAGTGAGACCACCCAACTCTGCACACCTGGACAGCGAGTTTTAACCCTTTTGTAACTTATCCCTTGCTGTTTTTCTCAGCAGATGAAGTTGCTTGTAAGCAAATGGAGGGTCCTGACAGTGGTTCTGCTTTGCTGTAGATCTCAGAGCACTCAGGTCAGAGAAGGAGCTCTAAACCAAAGCCCAGAGCTGCGGTGATGGTTTGTTGGGACAGTGATGTCCGATGCCACCACGATGCCATGTCAGCAGACACAGCCCAAAGCTTGGAAGAGGCTGGCCCTGCAGCTGCAGCAGACAAACCCCAGAATGGCAAGGTGTGTTCATTGCAAACCCATCCCCTACAAGAGCTGCCAACACTTCAACTTCTCACTGATGCACAGGAGAAAAGGATAACATTCCTTTGCCCCGTTGTGAGCCTGAGGATTAATCCTAACTCTGATGTAAACTACCAAAACAAATGTAAATTGGCATTTGGAAGAGAGCAAAGGATAAGGCCAAAGACAGATTTTCTCAGTGCACCTGCTTTGGGTGTCTGGCCACGGGCACAAGCACCCCTGAGTGAGCTCTTGTGGTTGCTGCAGCAGTTTGAGAGGTAACGAACACATCTCTGCCAGCACACAGGCTCCTACATATTTGATAGTGGTGTTGTAACATTGCTTCTTCTCCATTTGTCCCCTCTCTCCCATCTGAACAGTTGTGCCTTGCACAGCTGCAGAAGGAAACTGTGGAAGCTTTTGCCTCGGGAATCTCCAGACATTGAGTGTTGAGAGGCTGATAGAAAGGTTTTTGAGTTAACACCCAGACAAGAAACTAACCCCTTCATCCTGTCCCTGGGGTGGGTAGTGTTGCTGTTACCCCCCAAACCCAGCAGCAGCCAGCTGGAAGCCTCCAAACCCGGGGATTGCACCGGGGATAGCCTGGGAGGTGCATGAGCAAGAGCTGCTCTGGACCAGCCCAAACCTCTCCCTGTGCCACACTGCAGGGTCACACACCCCGGAGAACCCCTGTGGTGACTGCTGATGGGTGAGGACCTGATGCAGGGAGGGTGTTCCCAGGCTCAGCCTGCTTTGTGAAGGAGCTGGGATGGAGGGATGTCGGGCTGGGAGAAGGGTCTGGGTTTTGACATGATTGCTGGTGCAACTTTCACTGTAGGCAGCTCTTCTACTTTGCACTCAAGTCCAGAAATAGCCTTTGCTGAGCTTTTCTGCCTCAAATCAAACTACATTCAGGCTCAAGACATGAACAAGGCATTTCCCAGCGCTTCAGCTGTATCCAGGGACCCCCAAACTCACCTATCCATGGTCTCAGCTTGACAAGATCCAGCACAGCCCTGGGAAGGGAACATCAGCTTGTTCTTCAGATATGCAAAGCCACTGGCACAGGCTCTTCAGCAGCACCAGCTGTACTACTTGGGGCCATTATTGGTAGGGTTGGATTAAGAATTTATACCTGTGTTTCACCTTTTTTTATATTGCTGCTGGCAGTAGCAGCCCTCAGCTGAGAGCTAAAGCCTCACAGCAGAGAGAATTCAGGTTTCAGCTAAAGGTAAACCCACTTTGTTGGGAATCACTCCAGGATGAATTTTTGGATTGTCTTTCCAAGGGGGAACGAGGTCCATGGTGTAGGCTATGGGAACACCTTGGTCTCCCATGCTGGTGTGGGGACAGAAAAGCCTTTCACTGGGGACTTGTCTTAGTGTCCCACGTGGGCAGTAGAGGTGAGATGTCCCTCTCCAAGAGTTATTTTGGATCCCAGAGGTCAAAGCCTCTCTTCCCAGACAAGGGAAAAGCTGACCTGACCTGCACCTGGAGAACCAAGAAGCCCAACGGGAGGTTTGACAGTGTACTCTGTCTTGCCAAAACGAAAACTGAAACTAAAATAAATAAATAAATGACAAAACCACCCCACAAAACAACAAACCTAGACGCGTAGAAAAGAAAATTCAATAAATTTTTTTCTAATGAACTCCAGTGGGGTTGCTACGTTTTGGTACTTTGGGCATTTACATATAAATTGCTCTGTAATGGCTCTGCCGTCCTTCTCTTCAGTGTGTCGTTAATGAGCTGAGGAAAGGTCAGGGGCTGAGCGAAGCTGCTGCGGTGGGATCTGCTGTGATCTGCCCTCCTTTCCATACCCGCTCCCCGCTGGCCACCCGGGCTACCAGGCACCCAAGACAGTCACCTCAGAGATGCAGGAGGAGGCACATTTTTCACCCCGTTCCCGACGAGATTTGGTCCATCACGTAGGTGGCTGTGCGTTGTTGTTGGAGCCCGTGGAGGTTTTCAGGCTAAAGAGTCAGAAGCAGCTTCCCAGACAGAGGTACCGATGGGATCTGCAGGACGACCTTGGCCAACAGGAAAGTGAGAGAAGAGCCTGCTGATAGTCCTCAGAATGATATGTGTGAAGAACACTTAATAAAGTTAAGATAGATAAGAACTGTGTGAATTCACATAATTTACAAAAATATACCATGGTTAATATTTAGCTATAGCTGTGTATTGTTAGATAGTTTTGATGGAGTGCGTTAGTTTTAGAAATATGTATAATTGTCTGTTAAGATAGTCCTTCTTGTACTTTTGATACTCCTATGCAGTGGAAAATAAAGATGCAAGAATGGAAACATTTGGACCCTTTTCTGCCATTCCTGAATAGAAATGTAACTTTTAGACGAAGAGGAATTAGAATAAAACTGTCATTTTTGTTGTTGATGCAGTCAGGTTGTCTTGTTTGACAGCTCAGGCTTTATAAGCCTCATGCTAAGACACTAAAAACTGTGTCAGTGCAAAAAGTTGTCAGTGACACGTTATTTGGCACAGCTGGCAAAGGGTGCCAGGGGGAGTGCCAGAGGGATTCACACAGGTTCTCAGAAGCCTCCTCCAGCCCAGCATGCTCATGGCTGTCAGCCTGGTAAACCCCATCATGGCATCAGGGCAGAGCCCAGCATCCCCCTGAACGAGGACATGTGTCCTGAGGCACCCTGGAGCACCCTGAGCTGGTTTTTGGGGTTTTTTGATCTTTTACCCAACACATCCATGAAATGAGTCAACCAAGAAGTTGGTTTAAAAAGTCTGGAAATTCTAATGGCTGCAGTATTTAAACCAAGTGGCACCAAGATGTATCTCAGATGTGGTGCATCATGAAGTGCTCATGCAGCACTTTGGTAACCCAACTATGGGCAATTATGAGTTTAGAAAAATAGAACAAGCATGGAGCAAAAATCAGATCACTCTTGAGTGATACCTACTCCTTCTTCCTTGCAAATAAACTGGACATACCAGAAGCAGAAGTTCCTCCAGACTTGCCCGGGATCCAAAGACAGGGGGGAACATGAAAGGTGCAGTGGAGGTGAGGTCCCAGGAGCCACCTTGGGGTGCAGGGCTGTGGCTCTGGGGTTGTCCTGGTCCCCCAGGACTGCTCAGGCACAGAGCTGAGCACCCTCCAAAGCAGTTTCTGTCAGGACAGTCTGTAAAGAGCAAATCACTATTGTGTGAAGCCAAAAAAAATTACATAAATTACCACCAATTTAGTATAATTTAGAGGACAACCTTGTCCAAGGAGACAATTAAACATTCTCTGGAACAAAAAGGGAGGTAAACATCCTGAACAATAGACTTCTAAAGCTGAAAAGAGTGTGAAATCCCTCTTTTTTATTCATAATATCAGAGCGCTACAATTAAAATAGTTGCCTGAAGGAAGGAAAGGGAAGTTTTAACCGAACCTGTGGGTGATCTCTTTGCAGTGCTGGCAGGACATGGTTCCACTGCAAATCCAGACCCTCACAAAGGCACTGAGGGACACAGGTGATGGTTATTTCTGTGGTGACTACAGCAACATGGCCAAGGCAGCTACAGACGACCCCAGTATGAACAGAGCACAAGCAGAGGAGGACAAGGGGTGCTCTGGGTGCCTGAGGATGTGCTAGTTATGGGCTGGTGAGAGAAGCTCATGGGCCACTCATTACCAGTCTCTGGAGTCCCCCCATCTCAGCTGACTGGCAGAAACCTCGATTAGAGGATCAAGGCTTCTCCTTTCCTCACCTTCTCCTGTCATCTTTACAGGAAGCAAACCCTCTTTGCTGGACTTGATGGACACAATTCACTGCAATTAGTATTTCAGCAGCAGGTAGTTGACCCTCAGGGCAGAGCTGGTTGTCTCTATTTGTCTTGCTCTGCCTGGATGTGAATTCTGAGCAAGTTCTTCAGATTCCTCTTTGCTTCCTGAGCCACCAGAGTAGGGAGCCCTCTGCTCAGCCATCCAAAGAAAGCTCACTGCTCAGGGCAGCAACATGCTCCTTCAGTTCCCCCTGGATCCGGAACCCACCCCAAAAGAATCCCTGAGCTGTGCCAGCTGCCTGCTCTGGTAACCAGGCTGAGGTCCTTCCCCTGCTAGTGAACCAATACAGGTCATAAATATAGACACTTAATGCAAAATGACCCCAGAACTCAGGCTGATATTTAGATAAAAAGCAATTTATTTGTCGTCCATGTTCCCAATAATCTGCATTTGTTTTAATTGGTACTCACGGCAAGAGCATTTAGAGGCAGCAGCTGGAAAGGTGTAATTATCTTCCTGTCAAAGGCATCCACACAGCCTGAGGGGATTCTGCTCATGGCCAAAAGAAAGAGCTAAAACAACACCAAAGCAAAGAGACAGCCATGAAGACATGGAACAGGTTGCCCAAAGAGACTGTGGACTCCTCATCCCTGGACGTGGCCAAGGCCAGTCTGGATGGGGCACTGAGCAACCTGGACTGGTGGAAGGTGTCCCTGCGCACAGCAGGGAGTGGAACGAGATTGTCTTGAAGATCCCTTCCAACCCAAACCATTCTGTGATTCTATGATTTCTCACTATCTGGACCAGACCCTGGGCATCAGAGAGGGCTTTGCACATTGCAGACACTGCACCCAGTGCTGGAAAGAGACTGGTCTCTGCTGAGACTCCGAGGGCAGGACAGCTGACAGGGCAGTACCACCCACAACGTTCTGCAAGGGAGCTGGAAACGTGGCAGAGAATTTTGCAGGGATTCTGAAATGCAGAGGTTTCCCTGGAAATAGTAAATATCATGGAATTGTATAATGGCCTGTGTTGAAAGGGACCTTAAAGACCATCTCATTCCAACCTCCTGCCAGAGCAGGGACACCTTCCACCAGCCCAGGTGGCTCCAAGCCCTGTCCAACCTGGCCTTGGACACTCCCAGGGATGAGGCAGCCACAGCTTCTCTGGGCCCCCTGTGCCAGGGCCTGCCCACCCTCACAGGGAAGAATTTCTTCCTAATATCTAATCTGAACCTACTCTCTGTCAGTTTGAAGCCATTGCACCATGTCCTGTCACTCATATCTGGTGGATTTCTGATTTGCATCTCTGTATTGTGGCTCTGGGCTGCTGCCTAGAGATCCTCTTGCTCTCCCAACACAAACCACACAAACTGTGGTCCTCCCCACCATGTGAACATTGTTCTTGTGGCAAAGCAAAACTACCCACAGGGAACATGACAGCTCACAGACACTGCTCCTGTCACCACCCTGCACTCTTTCCTGCAGAGAGTTTTTTCCAGTTATTTGACTGGAACATAAATTTTCCAACTTTTCAACTTGTATTTTCTGAGACCTTCTGCACTGGCAGGATACCTGACAGCATGTAAACACATCACAGCCTTTCAATGGGCTGCTCTTCATCAGTGGAGTTCTCACTCCAAATACAAGGTAAAATGGGTTGATTTTAAACTTCAGGGAAGGAAATTTAAGCCAACACTTTGGGTTTGTAGTTGGGTTGGTATAGGAGGGTACACAGACCCCATGTGGCAGCTCTTGGAGCTGCTGTTCCCCAAACCACATTTAACTGTGTTCATACCTCCCATATTGTAATAAAAACTTGCTTTTCTTTCCCCTCATCCTTCAGAAAATAAATTGCCAGTCTTTACCGGCTTAACTCTGTCCTAGAAAAAATTTGCCTATGAATAATAATTTTTTTTTCAGATTGTTTTGAACAATATCACAACTCGCCTCAACAGCTGTCTCAAATCTTCTGTCCTGGGTATATTATCAAAACAGCTGAAAGCCAGCCTGGCCAGGATTTTTAAAAATCAAATGGAACACCTCCTCTCCCCACCCCCCCAAAAAAAAAAAAAATAGTTTAACCATCAGTAAAATAATGACCACCCTGAACCAAAAATAAACCACCATTCAGCCAAATAAAGAGAAGCAAGTGCCAGCATACAAATGGGGGGGGTGAGCTGCATGAACTGCTTCAGCCCCAGCATAACAAGGCAGAGGCAGCCTTGAGGCTGGCCCAGTGCTGCACCAAATACTGGGGGTCAGAGGTGATGCCCCCACTCCCATCCTCACCCCTCCCCAGCTCAGACACCCTCGTGTCACCATCATGTTGGAGCCGAGTCTTACAGTGTAATTTGTTATTCTGTTACGGTCATTTTCTGTATTCATTTTATGTGGCATCAAAAGCCCTTTCATATGTTAAACTCCAATTCATATGTTAATACCTAATTTATGGCAAGTTAATTATTTTTTTGTCCAATTTATTACTCGGTGGAGGAAGGGAGAGGTGGCAGCAGGTTGATTTTGGCATGGGCTGTGCAGATGGACAGGACTGAGCCAGGTGACACCCTCCTGCTGCCTGGGTGCGATCCAGAGCAGGCTCTGATTGAAACCAGCTCCTTTCTGACACTGCCATCCCAGTGCCATCTACTTACTTCCTTACTGGTGGCACGTCTGGCAGAGAGGTTGGAGAAGTCTCCTCCAAAGCTTTCCACAGCACCTCTCAGCCCACCAAAGCTGTTCCACTCAGGGCTTGGGTTTGTCCAGCTGCTCCACGGCATGTGCCAGGAAAGCAGGGATGGGGGATTGCTGAGAGGGTTTTCAGTGGTGAAGTGATGAATAATGAAATGATCCAAGCAGGAATCAGACAAAAATGGAACAGGCACCCACCTCTGCTCACAGCAGCCACATTCTGTCATTCCACTGTATAATTTTTGCCCCATGCTGCTTTGTTACAATGACCATGAAATAGTGGATGCCGTTTTCCACTAACAGGACAGCCAGGTGGGGATGGGGACAGCTGTGGATGCTCCAGTCCCTGACCTGAGAGCACAACCTTCGTGTAGCACATTATTTCACCTTCCCTCCATCCTGGGAAGAATTTTCCATGTCAGGAAGAGCACCCATGTCTATGCCATGAGCACGTGATCAAAGCTGGTGAATTGATCAGTGACCAGGTCAACTGGACATGTGGGAGAGCCCAGCAGTCCCCTGGAAGTGTGTCCTCATTCCCCGTTCCCATCACCGTGACTTTCCCAGGTGGCATCACCCATCCAGCACCGCAGCAAGGGGCTCACCAGAGCCGAGGGGGAGAACACACAGAGGGGGCACAGAGCAGGGATGGGGAGCATATGCTGAGCATGAAAAAACATGATAGCAGTTTAGCCTTCACCGTTGTTTTTTTAACAGTCTATTTTCTGCTTGAGGAAGCAGGTGCATTTCCCATCCTTGCAGCATGAACAGCCGACAGGCTGTCGGAGACGTGATGGCTCCAGGACAGTTACACTGCCTCGGATTTCACATTCCTGACACATCCCATAATTATGCCAAATGAGCTCACCTCATCTTCAGCCTTCTGAGCTGCACAGATTAAATTAAGTGAAAGCTGTGGGTGTTGCAGATGAGAAAGGCAGGAGGGGAGAAGCACCAACCCACCGTGCCATGGGGATGGGACAGGGCTCATGGGTCCCCACCACCGCTGCCTTGGTGGGTGATGCACCTAAAAGAGTGAGGATCAACCTTCTGCTCCAACTCAAACAGCCACCTCATATGTCCCAACATTGCCTGTGGGAGAGACAGTGCAGACACTGCTTTCCCCCCTCCCCTGGAGCCTGGCATCACTTCTGCCCATCTCCCCAGCTCTCTTTTCAATTAACCCTTTTGCTCAGATCCCACACTGAACACCCCACCCTGTCCAGGGAATTTTGCACATACATATTTTTGATTCTCCCTTTTACGTTTTTAGCATAAAAAATCCCTACGATTTATCCCAATGATATGAAGGAGCTCCAGCAGGAAAAAATGAAGCTGTAACTCCCTGAAGCTAAACTCCAAATTCATTTCATAATCCTTAGATAAAAGCTTAGAAGCCAGAATATTCATTACCAACCCGAGCTCCACGAGGAGACGGGGTAGTAACGGGATGGAGCAGACTTGACACAGAGGATGTTGCTACAGAAAATTAGTCTGTCATAAGATTACAGGGACTAAGTGTTATTGGGTGATAAGGTGTGATGTGTTAATATTAAATTATCTTGCCAGTTTTAAAAAAAAAAAAAAAGGAAAAAAAAAAAAAAAAGCACTGATTAAACTCGCATTTATTAAAAGCCCTGAATGTGATATTAAAAGATCTCAGATAAACCAGTTTATTTCTGTGCTGGAGACCAAATTGAAAGAATCCTCCAGGAGGTATTCCTTTGAATGGAGCATTACAACAATAAAACAACCAAAAGAAAAGGAGCCTTTAATAAATGTTGGGACTAAAGAAGCCTTAAATATTCCAGACTAATCTCTTTGGGGAGGGTTCATTAACCCTTCATTCCCTTCCTTGTTGCATCAAAACAGGGATTAACTAGAGAGTGTCTCCATCTGAAATAAAGCTCTGTACATCCCAAATTCCCTGTCTATAGCAAGAAGGGATTAACTCCGCTGCTCCATGTGACACAAGGCTGGGACACGATGCTAACAAAGGTTTCTGGAAAAAGAAATAATAAACCACAAGCACAAAGCTTAAGTGATTTGTCCAAGCCACCAGGACCAGTGAGATAACAACAGGGCCATCAAGTATCTCGAGTTTGCTTAAAAATGTGATTTGTTGCCATCAGACGGCAACAAATAACAGCGGGAGCCGAGGCAACATCCATCACACACCATCCCTGCGCGTCCTCCTGCCAGTTTCAGTCAACACAGAGAAACCCAGAGGGAATTCATGGCCAAGCTCATGGGGCATTGGGAACAGGAGGGATTTATGAGGAGCAACCAGGTAAGGGGATGGTGGCAACCAGCCTGGACATGCTCCAGGGAGCACAGCCTCGACCCAGATAACCCATAAACACCCTCTGCGGTGAGGGCTGGGGGGCTCTGAGGGGGCACCCCAACCCTGAAGATCATGCAGGGAGCTCCTGTGGGTGTTTGGGGACACCAGCCTTGCCTTTCTGTGGGGATTCAGCTGGACTTCTGCCTAGGTCAGAAATTAGGAAGAGATTCTCTAATCTCATGGTACAATAGAGCAAGAAATATAATTAGCTTTAAAAAACTGCTAAGTTCATTAAAGCAAAACATGAGCCAGTGCCTTCAAGCAGGAGAGATGGAAGCATCACTGGCCCACAGTTCCCATAGGTGCTTCCTTGTCTCTCCTACCAACAGTAAGTTGTCATCCCCCAGGGCAGTGAGGGACCTCTATGAAGGGGTCTATAAAGGTGGTCTATAGATCCACACCCCTAAATCCCTAAAAGGATCTCTATGAAGGGGTCTGTAAACTCCTAGAAAAGCATTTGTGGTGTTTTCTCAAATTCCATCTATTCTTCCTTTGCCCCTTACCAAAACAGGCATTTTTTCCACATGATGCCTTAGGAGGAAGGGAATGGTGCTCAGCAAGGTGGAGGTTGTCCCCATGAGGGTTCAGGGAGCAGCACCTTGCTTGGCAAGGACAGAGGTGGGCAGGCAGACTGCAGCTCCCCCCCTGCCCACCATAACCTCTTCCCACATAGAGGTGCCCAGAGGAAGCTGGTTTTCAAATGAGGGTCCCAATTACTGCATCCAGTTGGATTCCTGAACCTGTAAGTACTTTTGTCCTGCTGTCCCACCACCATCCCATCAGGTTGCCCTCTCTTTATTCAATTCTTTGCTGTTATACAAGCTCAAGGCACAGACCCCTCTCTCCTGACACCTAAAGCTACCTCAGTGACACCTCTCCTCCTGCCCACCTCCCCTGCAAGCTGGCAGTGGGCATCACACGTGCCAGCATCCCTCCACACAGCTCAAGGAAATCCAAGCACCTTCCCCACCTCCTGCCCTGGGATGAATTCCAACCCTCAGGCACTGACACAACTTCAGAGCTACAACAAGTGGCACGTTCTGCCCATGGCGAACTAAATTACTCCAATCTTTTCAAATCCAGCTGTTTTATGTCTCATTTCTCCTTGCTGTGGTGCCCTTGGTGCAGCCCCAGCTTCCCATGAGGCAGAGGAGCTGCAGAGATGAGCCCACACTGCCCTTGTCCTGACTCCTGACCTGCAGATTATGCCACTCTGAGCTGCCCCAAAATCAAACCACAAGGAAAAAGAAGATCCTTCCCCCCCACCCCCAATTACAGCAAATTCTACAGCAGTGGGATGCTCCTCTTCTCTGCCTACAAAGGACCACACTTTGAGAAATACTCTTTCTTTGAAATCTTTTGTGACCTTTGAGCCGGATAAAAATGCCGCTCGGGGACGCCGAGCAAGGCTGTGGGTCCGCCGGGGCGCTCGGAAGCGAGCGCAGTGTCGGCGCTCCACAAATAATAAATAACCACCATTAATTATTGATCACAAGCCCAGCTCATCGAGCTGCAGTCCCCGTGGTTACCAAGATATCAGCAGCCCCCTTTGATACAGCCTGTGAGCGGCCTCGCCGCCGGTGCCCGCCCGACACGGAGCTCTCCGGGAGCCCCACGGATGCTGAGCAGGGATTTGGGAAGCTGATACTCACCCCCTCCACACACACACACACACAACACACACAATCCATCCCCACCAGGCTCCCAGAGGATGTCTGCGCTTCCAGAGCATGCTGAGTTTTCCCAAAGAAGCATCGCTGCCTGTGAGAACATCCCGGGGCACGGCAGGGCTGTGGTGGGGTGGGAAGGTCTGGAATGACAGCAGAGCCATGCCTTGGGTTTGGCTGCACTGGGGTTTTTCAGTTGGGAAGGAATCTGAAAGGAGAGCATCCCCAGGATGGCATCTCCAGGACCCCAAGGATGCACAGCCCAGACTCGGTGAGGCTCTGCCTCTTGGCTGGGCCCTTCCATAGACCCCCAGCCCCACCTGCCAACATGCTGCTTGTGGGTCAGGGCAACTCATGGTGGGGCCACACAGGGATTGGGGCCCTCAACGCCCACCGTGGTCACCTCTTGCTCTCAGCACATCCACAGCAGCAGGTCCTGCTCCGGCAGGAAAGTGGGAAGGGACAGCACCTCACTCCACCACTGCCTGCCCTTATTTCACAAGCAATTTGTGCAAGTGCAATACAAGAGACCTCTGTCTCGTGGTCCTGACAGGAGCTGCCTCCCTGCTCCCTTTACGGGCATGTTCAATCCTGTTATTAAATGCAAGGCATTATCGGGATGTCACCGGTGCCTCTTGATGAAGCCCTACACCTGTGCAGACAGCTAGCCCATGTTGCCTTATTTACTATTCATTATGAATGCTCTGGATTGATTTTCCTCATCCTAATCTCTGTGTGGCTGAAGGATTGTTTTCTCTGTGTGAGTTCAGGGCACTAGACCTCGCTCCTGCCTTCCCAGGAATGTGTAGGAACGCAAAGCTCTGCCATTGCCATCCTGCCCCAAAACTGCCCAATTTGGGAAGGCAAAAAAGAAAGATTGTGTGTTTTTTTCCTCCTGAATCCTCACGTCCAAGAGTTTTCCTCCAGGGAAGAGAAAAACCTTGAACAAGTCTTAAGAGCAAACAGGATCTTATCAGGACCAAAACATGGGACTTGAGCTTTGTATTCCTTCAACAGGAGATGCAGCAAACCCATCCCTTTTCCTCTGAGCTTCCCAAGCAGGCCAAATTACTAAGCAAATAAGGAAAAAAAAAAAAAAAGACTTGCTGAAGGAATAGTTAAATATGTATGTATTGCAAGTCCTAAAAACAATATTTCTGGAAGCTTTGATAATGCTGCAAACAGAAGATTGTGCAAATGTTTTACCCACATTCATATTTCCCAGTAGAAACACTGATTCCCCTGGCAATTTATGAGCCCTCATCGAAACCAAACATCCATCTTTCTTTCAAAGATATGATGACCCTTTCCAAAATCTCCTTGAAAATGTGTATTTCAGTGATTCTGTCTTGCTGGAAGCAATAATGCCAGTTCCAAGAGCTAAAAAAAACCCACCAAACCTTCCCAAAGTGCATGGGCTGAAGTTAAAAATCAGGAGGCTTTCACGTAACTCGCTCAGGTCTTTCACTTCAGGACTCCATGGGATTGGTTGCAACCCATTCCCATGTGAGGATTTAACTTCAAGGGCAGTGCTGGCTGCCATTACCCACCAGGGAGATGGGAATGTGCTGGTCCTCATCCTTCCCTCTTACAGGGAAGGACAAAGACATCGTGCAAGCCATGTGTTTTTAAGTGTCTTCTACTCATTTTTAGGCACCCCCAGCTGCTTCTCGCTCTGGGGAGTCCTCTCCACACAATACCAACCGTGATCATGGCCACAAGTTTAAATTTGCTTTTTCCCTGGGTATGTTGGGGAAGATGCTTCAGGGACACATCCCAGAGAGGGACCCGGGCACAGAAATCAGGACAGCAAGTTGGGCAGCCCCTGGGAGAAGAGCTGCCTCCTGCCTCATACAAGTTTCCCAATCACATTGTATTCCCTGCTGCTCAGGCAATATGCATTTGTTAATTTGTGCTGGAAAGGAGAGAATTCAACACTCCCCTCCCTTGCTGTGTGGGGAATAGCCCAAATTTTCCAGAAATCTCCACTGATTTGTCCTTTAAATAAAGTTTAAATAATGCCACACTGTCCTTTAGGCAGCTTATGGCATAATATATAGGAATACAAATACATACCCATATACAGGGAAAAATATATACAATACCCTCTTTCAAGCTGCCCAACAAGTACAACAGGCAAACACACAGGTCTTCAAACATGAATATTGTGGGACAGGCCATTAATCCTTTGCTCCCACAGGATCCCAGGCAGACACTTTGGAGAGCTGCTCCATTGCAAGGTGATAGCTCTGAGCAGCCCCTTCCCCTCTCTCCCTCCCTCTTTACTATCCACAAGGTCAGGCAAAGCACGATGGAAAATGTTCAGATTACTTCCTAGGAGAGGGCATAAGGAGCCTTTCAGCCTGGGTGATGTTGGGGGCTTTATCTTCCACCAGATAAGTAATCCCTTCTGGCTGGAGCTGTGGTCAGTTCCGCAGGGAAAGGAGGCAGAGAGGGGCTGAGACCCTCCTGCTCCATGGAGGGGCCCAGCCCGACCCCACTGGCCTCTAGTAATTGCAGCCACGACCCTCCTTTCCAGTCGCCACCAGCTGTTAAAGTCCCTGGAGCATCCCACACATCTGGAACTCTTTATAAAATCATCCCCAGCGTTTAACCCAGTGGTAGGAAAACACACCCCCATTCCCGCAGGGGAGGAGGGTGCAAGGGGCATGGATGCCCCGGGGAGGAGACAGGGATCGAGCACCTTTTGCACCCTATTCCCACCCAAGCTGGAGCATT
This sequence comes from Formicarius rufipectus, assembly GCA_013399695.1. Taxonomy (NCBI): domain Eukaryota; kingdom Metazoa; phylum Chordata; class Aves; order Passeriformes; family Formicariidae; genus Formicarius; species Formicarius rufipectus. The sequence continues at coordinate 54,938 of VXAU01003512.1, read as the reverse complement.
TTGTCCTCCACAGCAGGGCAAGGATTGGGAATTTTCCCTCTCCTCTTCTCAAGCCCTTGGTCTACGGAGCGTTCCGGAGCTCCACAGATCTCATGTTGCTCCAGGGTTTAAGGCAGATTCTCGCTGCCTGACTCAAGGGATGTGGAAATCAGCATAAAATGGGATTTAGGGAGCAGAGCTGTTACTAGGGATAACTGAGAGCAGAACAGGGGATGTCTGTCGAAGGCGAGGACCCTGCCCGGATCCACCGTGTGCTGCTGCCTTCCCACACCGGTGTGACAAGAATGCAGGGAAGGAAGAGGCCACATGCGGAGTCCGTGGGGCTGAACATCCCTCCTGCCCCGGTGTCTCTTCCCAGCTCCCTCCCGGCAGACAGGGACCCAAGCCGCGGCTGCTGCGGGAGGAGGGCAGGGAAGAACCTGGCACGGACAGGCTCTTTCCTCTCAATGGCATCGATTATTTCTGTAATCAGCACCTCGTTGCCGAAACTGAACATCCATTACTACAGGATTCTAAAACAAAAATAACCCAAGGGAGGGGAAAAGATGAGATAGAGAAGCTGCTCCTGACCCGTGCGCGTTGCGTCAGTGCCATCTAGAGGCAGCAAACCAGTCCAGAGCACCCAAAACCACCGACATCGCGGGGTTCTCCCAGTGCCTGGAGGCCGTGCGGCCCCAACACGTTGGGAAGGGAGGTCGGGAGGGAGTACTGTGTCCCCTGGCGATGCAGAGACACCACCCCCACTGGCTGCTGCCACAGGGACACCAAAGAGGGAGCCACATCGCAGCCTGGCAGCCCTGGAGAGCAGGCAGAGCTATATCCTGCATCCCAACACAGCATCCTCATCCCAGCACAGCATCCTGCATCCCAATACAGCATCCTGCATCCCAGCACAGCATCCTGCATCCCAGCACAGCATCCTGCAGCCCAACACAGCATCCTGAATCCCAGCACAGCGTCCTGCAGCCCAACACAGCATCCTGCATCCCAATACAGAATACTGCATCCTGCATCACAG
>VXAU01003512.1:15781-53830 GCA_013399695.1 Formicarius rufipectus | reverse complement strand
CAGCACTGCATCCTGCATCCCAACACAGCATCCTGCATCCCAATACTGCATCCTTCATCCCAGCACTGCATCCAGCATCCCAGCACAGCATCCTTCATCCCAGCACTGCATCCTGCATCCCAGCATGGCACTGAGGGCAGCCACAGCCCCACGGGACCGAGGCCCAGCCAAACATGGTCCCTGCTCACAAGCAGCCACTATTAATATGCATGTACTGTATTAATAGAGCTGGCTAAACACTGCCTCAGGCCAGAGGAATAGTTCAGCGTTTCATTTTCATCCCAAATTAGACTGAAGCAGCCAAACAGGAACATTTTTTTTTTTCCATTGGTGGAAAGTTCAGGAAAAATATTGAATGAGAAAAGGAGAGAGAAACAAGTAGCACATCATTCCCTCGGTGGGATCCAGTCTGGGGATGGGAGGATGCATCTGTGCTGCCCTGGCCTGTGGGCACCACTGGCTCCTGCCTTGTGCTCACACACCTTTGGGACTGGTGTCCTTATTCCAGGGTGATTGATCTGCTCGGGGGGCCAAACTGGCTCTCCTAGCCTGGCATCCCCCTGAAATGGCTGCAGCACCCCCGGGGTTTATAGCAGCCCTGTGGATAAGGCCAAGACAAAGCCTGAACCAAACCCAGCTGCAGCCAAGAAGACTGACATCAGCTTCCTAACTGGGACAAATCCTTGTCACCATCAAGCCCCAACAAGCCTCCACCAGAACCACCTGTCTCCATCCTGCCAGGAGCAGTGAGGGTCTCCAAAAGCATCTCCATTGTACAGACCTTTTCTGTTCACTTTTGTTCACTTCTTTTTTCCTAAACATACGAATTTCTCCTGAACATATTTAAGAGCAAGGAGCCTGCATAATGAAAGAACAAAATTGCCTTCTGTCTCTGGAAACCCTGTCCTATTTTGCAATGATTAACTCACTGTATTTGCATACTGCCCACTCCTGGCTAAAGACTCAAGGGGACAATTTCCAAACACTTTCTAATCTTGCACAGAGCCTGCACGTAGTGTTGTCATTTCCTGACAACCCCCAGCGTGGCTGCATCAGGCAAGCTCCGCTTTTGCTTCCTTCTATTGATATTATTTCATGTTTCTGCTGCCAGCTTGCCCACAGCCAGGGCCCTGTGGTGCTGGGTGCTGCACTAATGAGAAGGATGAGAAGGAGATGCTTCCCTCACTGTGGAACATCACTGCATAAATCAAGTGGTGTTCCCAGGAGCAGTGGGCTATTAAGGCCCATAAGGACATCATGGGTTTTGCTGAGTTTTTATGCCCATGCTCCCACTTGGGGTATCAGGGTCACTGGGAATTGCTGTTCCTTTTCTCCCCCTGGGCTTTGCAGTGAAAGTTTTCCAGGATAGGGTCTCTCCAAGTCACCTAAACATACCAAGGTGGTACATATCTACTGGTACCTATCAATGAAGCAGCAATGGATCAGCCTATACAAGCCCAAATTATGTGATATAAACCCTAGGCCGTCTCTCTGGGGAAACACAGGAACACTGGTGTCCTTGGGGTTGGGAATGCAATTGAAAATCAAAAGGGCTGGGGACTAAGTAATTACTACGGCAGGGTTTTATTAAGCAAATTATTATTGAGCAAGTAAATAAAGCAGTGGGAGTCAAAGTGGGAATCAATAGCACAGTTTGATCTGGGGCAGCCCAGGAGCGGCCTCGTGCTGATCTCACAGTGCTGCCCAAGCCAGGGTCGAGGGGGGCACCACCCAATGCACAGACGCTTGGGTTGGGGGGGGCAAGTGGAAATTAATAAAATAAACACCAAAAAAAAGAGCTAGATGGACACAGGCTGGGATGGGAGCCCCTCAGGGCTCTCCCCTTTCTTTTACATCCCACTTACACGCTGGCCCCACTGCAGCCTTTCCCCATGTGGAGGCAGCAACACGGGTAGTGCAGTACCCTGCAGGCCCTCTTTCTGCTCCCAAAAGCACCAGCAGCCCCCTTTAACTGTCCTCTGCTGCAGCCACTCAGCACAGGGCTGTCCCCTCCCGGCAGAAAGGGAAGGAGCCACACTGAGAGCTCATAGTCACCCAAAAAGGCTCCTCCATATAGACGCAGGAGCCAGCACTGAGCACTCAGAAAACCTCCTGCCAGAGAGGAAAGCACCCTGATAGTACCCGAGGGAAAGTTTTCCCTCTCCACACTGTCTGTCCTGTTTGCCATGTCAGACTGGAATGCAGCATCCCTGTGTGGCCAGGCTGTGTCCCGGGGTCAGGTTCAGTGGTTTGCTCCCCTCCATGAGCAGCTGCCCCACGAGGAAGGAGCACCCCACAGTCCCAGCCGGCTCCCAGTGGCCTCAGGGCTGACACAAAGCCCCTCTGCTGATGTCAACGCCAAAGCAACTCCCCTGGGCATGTATTTATGAGACTGAAGGTGACCGAATCCCTGATCCTTGTTAATAAAGCACAGCAGAAGTGAGAGCTGTCTGTGTGCCCCGGCGGGGATAAATCCCAGGCGTCAGAGGGAGGGATGATGTACGTGCTCAGCTTTGCTCAGGCTGCATCACTCACCAGGGCAGCGAAAAAGTCTGGCCCAGCCCAGGGCCATCAATCTGCTGCCTTGGGAAGGCTGTGTGGGACTCACTCGTGCCCACAGGGAGCAGCCCTGGGCAGAGACTTTGTCATGGCAGAGGAACATGAGCACTGGCTATGGTCGTGTTCACCCTCACAGCCACACCCCACCACCTGCAGTGCCTCAGTGCTTTCCACCTCCTTCTCCTCACTCCTTTCTGCCCTCGCCTCCTTTGGCAAAGGAGACCTGCAGCCAAAGGGAAAGGGGCACTCTTTGTACCCTTCCATGCTAACAGGGAGAAGAGCCCTGCCTCCCCCAAGACACACAGCCAGCCCAGCACTGCTGGATGCTGCTGGAAAGTGGCGGTGCCCAATATGTCCCCAATTTCCTGCTGCACCAGCCCAGCTGTAATCAGCTTTGGATTACCATAGTCTTCTAAAGTACCAGACTCTTGATAACATCCCTTCTGTTACTGACTCTTTAAATCTCCCCAGTCACGCAGATGGTTTCCCCCCAGCAACCCGGCACCAATTAGCAGGAAGGGAAAAGGATCCCAAAATAGAGGGGGAAAAAAAGAAGTTAATAATCAGGTGAAAGCCAGACACTGTTACAATGAGCAACTGGGGGAAGCTTTTTGCAGCATCACAAAGACAAGAGGATATAAAGTGAAATCACAGACAGCAGTGAATTTAAAACTGACCACTTCCCATAATGCATCATTAACCTCTGGGAAATGTGGCTGCAAATTATCTCTGAGGTTTCAGTGGTGCAGGGCTTGGGCTGGTCGGATGTGCAGATTGATAGTGAGGAGAGCCACGGCCACCTGAAGAACAAGATTAAAAATGCCAAGTGGGTTACAAGGGTTTATTCTTCAGGACATGGTCTGAATGTTGTCTGAGCACATGAAGAATTTCCCTTTTAGCAACAGTCACCATTTTTTCCTGTCCTTTCCTTGAAGCTGCTGTCACACGGGGCAGAAAGAACACCCTCTGCAGCAGCTGGTCCTGCTCCAGTGCTTTGATCTGCCTGGTATAAACTCCTCATTTCTGACTGTCCAGCAAGTCCTCAGGGGCTCCTCACCTGAGCTCCTTCTACATCAGGATGCCCTTTGGTCTCCAGCTTTCCAGGAGGTGCTGTTTTCTAAGCAGGAACGTGCTTTGGTGAGGAGCTGTGCCCACACTAACACAGCCCAGGCACTGCAGGGTCATAGCACACCAGGGTCTCTCTTTGTTCCATCACATATTGGAAAGTGAAGATCCTGAAAATCAATGATTGCTGCTTTCCCTTTCCAACACTTCTCCTCATTCCACTTAATTTTGGGTCTAAACAACCTTGCAGAAGGGTTTTCATCAATCCATTCATTGCCTGGAGTGGTAAAACTCAGGTCACGTGGGAAAGAGATGGAGGCCAAAAATAATTGCAGTAGGCAGAAAACAGAAATAGGTTGATAAATAATTTTTTTAAGTCTCTGTCTTGTGTGCATCCCACACCACATTCATGGGCACAGGGCAGTTCTGTGTGGGACAAACAGCCCCAGCACAGAGGGGCAATGCTGTTTCCCCACCCTCACCCAGCTCAAGGGCAGTGACAACTGGATGCTGTCCCCAGGGAACACATTTTGCAGCACTAACTGGTATTTAAATGCCCCCACGTACCTGAATCCCAGTGCAAAGAGCTGGGAGAGCAGGTGCTCATGGTGCTGCCACAGAACCATCCCAGGGGGGGCATTTGGTCCCTGGTGCAAAAATCTTCAACCCCCCACATCACATCAGTCACATCAGTGCCTGTGCAGCTCCCGGGGAGGGAAGAGAGATAAAAAAGAAGTTAATAATCAGGTGAAAGCCAGATGCTGTTACAATGAGCAACTGGGGGCAGTTTTTTGCAGCATCACAAAGAGGATATAAAGCAAAATCACAGACAGCAGTGAATTTAAAACTGACCACTTCCCATAATGCATCATTAACCTCTGGAAAATGCTGGGGAAAAACCTCTGGAAAAAAAAAACCTCTGGAAAAACCACAGGCCTTTGGGGAGGGCCAGCACTGCCAAAGCACATCCCATCCCAGGAACGCTCCTCCGGCGACCCCGCGCCGGCCACTCTGCGTCCAGGCTGGGCACCGAGGGCGGTGGGAGCGGAGGGCTCACAGCCCAGCCAGGCACGGAGCAAACAAAGGAGGCAAAAAAAGAGCTGACAGATGGCGGGGGTTGAGGCATTTTATAGGCTCTTGCTTTCCTCCCCCTGCACGGTGGGTGGGAAGGGACACGGGCGAGAGCCGGGCTCCTCCGCAGGGAGCGCTCCTGCCGAGACGCGCGGGCGTCGGCGCTGCCGTGCGCTGGGAGTCCCTCCGGCCGAGTCAGCTGAGGGGAGCTTGGAATTCTTTAACGTTTTCAAAAGAGAGATAAAAGTTAAATCCTCCAGGCCGCGAGCAAGCTTCCCACTGGACCCCACAGGAGTTTCGCCTGAATATCGCAGGATTATTGAAGCCCGAGTGTTTCCGCGGATTCAAATCTGAGCCTTTTCACGCCCAGCCTGTGGCTGCGAGTTTTGTCGGTGAATGGCCTAAATAAAGCCTTCCTGATTTTCCCCTCATTTTAATATAATTGGTATTTCTCTCCCTGTAATCCACACAACTCCTTTTCTGTGTCATTTCACACCAGCACTGAGGATTTGCTTCTTTCCTCACAAAAGGGAAAAATCAGTTTCTCCACCATTTGTGCCCCAGATGTTCCTTTTCCACCTCAACAAGCTGCAGGTGGTCTCTCTGAAGGTGCCAAGATGGACCCAGGAACCCCAAAGCTGAGTGGGAAGAGAACAGAAACCTGGGTCTCGTGGCATCAGACCCACCTGCCTGGCTCCCAGTGGAAAGGGAAACACAGCCAGAAAAACAGGAGGGAGTTTTGTGCCCACTATCCCTGTGTTGAGCTGCCCAGCACAGTGTGACCATGGTGATGGAGGAACAGGGGCAGCCCTGGATGGATCTGTGAGGTGGGGGTGAGGCAGGAGCTGCAGTGCTGGGTGAAACACCCTGTCCCCAAGGCTTGGGGGCAGTGACAGCACTGGGGTCAGGGGCTTACTGCAGGCTGGGATCTCACTCTGCCCCAGCTGCTGTGGGTTTTCCAGCCAGCAGAATTAGGTTTATCCAGTCAGGTTAGTGCCCTGAGTGCTCAGCAGCTTCACCAGATCCTTTTGGAGGGCAAGGTGTGAGGACTGGGGGAATTCCAGCCAGAAAGAGATCCTGAAGCAGTGGCTGGAGGAGGGAATTTCTTCTTGGTGGTCTCTTTTAGACCACCAACATTCATAACACCTCCTCTTAGTGATCTCCTGAGAGATGCCATCACCCAGTAAAAAGTGGGAACTTGGAAGTTTCTTTTAAAAAATGCTGTTTGCTTGAAATCCTCCTTTCTCTGTGTACAGCTCCAAGATGATACTTTAGAGAAGTTTCAGCTGGTGTCCTCTGCCTCCTGTGGATCACCACAGTGGGAAATTGAGCCTGAAAGGAGAAAACTAAATTTCCTTGCTGGGACAGGGCTGTGCTGCCCTGAAGGTCTGAGCCTGGCCTGGGGGATCAGGCTGCAGTCATGTCCCAAGTCCCCATTCTAGGCAAGGAGGGATCAGCTCCATGTCAGCAGAGCCCCAGAGGAAATGGGAAGGGAGAGGAGCAAGCCTGCAAAGCCCAGGTAATGTCTAAATCGATAGCACAGCAGCTCAGCAGCATTTCCCTACAAATGGAGGCAGCGGCGCTTACAAAGAGCTCCATTTTAATGGCAGATTTCTCAGCAGCTCAGCAAAACACCATTTCTGTGGGCTGAATGGCCTCTGCCTGCCTGGGCTGGGAGGGCAAGAGCAGCCTCAGCTGCTGAGATGAAGTGTCACCAGCCCCCAAGGCCATGCAGTGCAAAGCTGGAGACAGCCCTGACATTCCTGCCCAGCTGTATTTTGTGCTCAGCCCTCGCCTCTCCCACATCACACAAGGACATCTAGAGACCACCTACATCAGCTCTAGGAAATAAAAGCAGAGTTAGCCATAGGGGGATTAGCAGTTTTGCCAGCTGGGTGCTGCAGCCAGGCTGTGGCTCACCAGGGTGTGCTAGCCCAGGCCCATGAGGCTGCCCAGCATGCAGCCCCCAACTCGGTCTGGAGCTGGATGAAGTACCACTGAGAGGCACATCCCATCCCAGGGCATTCCAGGGAGCAAGGATTGCCTCTGGGTCTTGCACACAATGCCCCTGCATGTATGGTGAGGGGAGTCAGGGCTGGTACCTGCTCCTGGAGGCTGGTTCTCACCTCCTGGGGCAGCTGGCATCCCATCGCTCCCACTAACTGCTCTCCTTGCCAGCTCTTCCCAGCTTGATAAAACCAGATGAAACCTCTGGGTTCGATTTTGTTTCAGTCTCTCTGCCTAGTGGTAAAAATACAGTGCTCCCCTTCCACCTATAAAAAATCAAACTCCATCTATCCCTTGAAGTTTTATATTCTTCTGCATTTCAGAAACAATGAAATACAGCCACTGTGTGCCAATCCCCGTGGCTGTGGGTGCCACAACAGCATTCCTCTGCCCATGAGGAGTGTTTTCTTCCACCACTCATGGAGCCAGAGCCATGAACAAAAGCTCCTCAGCAGCACATTTCAGCCTTACACTTTCTACTCTATAGTTTTACAGCAAAGAGATGCTACAGAAGTGAAGTGCTGTGTGCTCCAGGGCCCTGTCTCCATGTCCCAAATCCTGTACCCCTGGTCTTCACCCATGTCCCACAGGACATGCCTACAGTCTTCTTCCCACTACCTATGCTTGCACTGCAGTGAAGAGCCTCATATGGGATTTGATGTTAAGTAGTAGGGAAAAATATTTGGAAAATTTGAAATCATCAACAAGAGGTGCTTAAAAGCACTTTGAAGGCTGTGCATGGCCACCAAACCACAGAGTCCTCCCTCTGTGGACAAGTTTCCACCCTAGAGATGAGCTGTGGCCACCAAAACAGTAGTATCTAGAAAAACATAGTCTCTAGAAAGGATGTTTATTGGTTGTAAAAGCACTCCGCTGTTGTCCACAGAAGCTACACAAGGCTTTGATCTCCCTCAGCAGGATGGGAAAATGGGGTTAATGACACCCTGGAGCAAAACATCCTTCCACTTATTCATCCTCAAACTGCCCACTCGCTCACTCCATTGAGGGATTGCACATGTGCCCACTGGAAGAGACCAGCAGGCACAGCTGTGGAGCTCCAGCAAATGCTGGCTCTTTCCTGGCAGGAGAACAGGAGGGGAACAGATGCTGATCTTTGCTACACCTGCAAATGCACCTCCTGGCCATGAAATCAGGGAATCTATGCACGGAGCAGCACAGTTCTGCTCCAAGGAGCTCGCTGGCACATCATCAGCAACCATCTCTGCTGGAGGGAATTAATTTTTTATTTGGTTTTATTAACCTTCACACATCTAGACCTGAGGTCTACAGCTTACAGCTCACACACAGCAGAGTATGAAGTCGCCACATCTCCCTGGTTAAGATGTTTACAATCACGAGGTGTGATCTGTCCCGTTATTAAACACTGGTCCAAAATCAGTCAATACAAAGGAAGCAATTTCCTAGAAGGTGGGGGAGCCCAACTAACCCTCCATTCTGCATCCACCACAGCACCCTGGGCCTGTTCACACCTCCACACCTCACCCTGCTTTGCTATCTCACCGGTCTGGGACAGGGTCTCGTTCCCACAGGAAGCCGTCACATCTGATTTATTACGTTCAATAAGGAGAAGGAATTAAAAAAGAAGGTCTATCCAGAGGCAAACTGTGACATTTTTTTGCGTCTCTGCCTTCATCCCATGAGGTAATTTGGGGCGGTTTGCAGCTATCCCAGGGGCACAGCAGAAGCCAAGAAGCTGAGCTAAAGTGCACCATAATGACATGCCCTCATGCATCCTTTCAAATACCTGCATCTTAATTACTTCAGAGAACAAATTTCCAACACTGGAAATGCAGCTAAACTAGCTGGGGTGTCTTTCATGCCTTCATAGCTCATTTTGCCACTGGTTCCTTCAAAGCAAACCATAAAGCCAAAAACATTTCCTTTAATGCTCTTGATGGGGGTTTGATGTGAGTGGTGGGCTCTTTCATCTGCTGCTTCTTCAAAAAAAGGATGTAGATAAAAAGATGAAAGGAAAAGGAATCCTCGTGCACGTTAGTGCTGCTCCCAGAGATTTGCTGGCTCGACACTGGCTCCATCAGCACTGCCCACACTCTCACATGTCACAGCTCCAGCTCCCACCTCTGAGCAGCATGTCCTGGTGGTCTTTGCCCGTGGGACAGGGATCCTCCGTCACAGCCACCCAGAACACCAAGAGCAAAGGAGGATGTAGGGCAAGCCAACTTGCCCTGCTGGGACGAGTCCTCAAACGCCTCTTGTTAATACAGTGGAGCCACGTAGGGTTTTTGGGGCACCACAGTCCCACTGTGAGCCAGCTCGGGCATTCTCACAGCCCTCCAGCATCTCAGCTCACCCAGACAGGGCCAGCACAGCCAGCAGGGCAGGGCTGGGATCTCTCACCCCCTCATTCCCTCAGCCTTTCACCACAGTCTCTCAGGGACTCCACAGTTTTCTGTCTTCAAGGGTTAAAGGTTCAGCCTTCTTATCAGGAGAACAGGTGGGAGGTGAAGGGACACTCTTCCATCCCCCTCCCACTAAGGAGCTGAGAGCAGAACCAAACAGCATAAGGAGATGAGCCAGGGCACCCTCCCTACCCCAGGACTGTCTTGTTTCACTCTGTTCATGGCTTGGATCATCCCCTCGTGCCTCCCTGCACTCAGGGGCACCTTCCTGCCCTTGCCGCCGTGCACACCATGGGCACCAGGCAGGGTTGCAAGCATGTCCACTCCCTGGCACGTGTATGTGCCACCTGAGCCCAGCACAGGCCACAGGGAGAGGGGCTGTTTGCTCGTTCTGGCCTGTCTGAGCATCACCCAACAGCAGAGAGTGGTCACTCTTCCCACTGAGCTTTGTGGGTATCCACCTGTGCAATGAGGGCATCAGCCAGGGCCAGGCACACACATCTCCTTCCTAGGAACTCCAGGGGAGGGAACAAATAGAGGAGGAAAGCTCAGGATGAGAAGATATGAGAGCTGACAGCAGTCCCATCTCTCACCACAGGTCTCAGCCTCAGTGCTCATTAAAGCCCTGGGTCTTCAAGGCATGAGCTTAGAAGTGCTAAAAAAATACCCAAAACAACCTCTAATGGAATGGTTTCTTGTAGAACAAAGAAGCAGCACTTCTGTTGAAAAGTGAAAAAAAAATCTGTTTTGACTTGAAAATCTTTTGCTATTGCAAGTGAAATAGAGAGGTAAATATATTTCATTTAGGTTTTATCACTACAACTCATTCTGACATTTACATTGTATTAAAGTTTTAATATTAATACTGTGCAGCTAGATAATACTTAATAAAAAAATTAAATATATATATTTAAGTTAATATTTCATACACCAAAATCCAAATGGCAAAATTCTTTTGCTCCATCAAAGATGAAAGCACTCAGCCCTAATTAAAAGTGATCTGATGCTTCTGAGGCTCAGTACCAAGAGCAGCACCAAAAAAAACCCATGGAAACAAATCAAAATGATGCCAATAATGTTTGTAAGACCATCTCAAGGGCTCCTCACTGACCTGCACTGATGTGGGAACCAGGTAGAAAATGACCCTTACTGCTCCTCACACACTGTGGAAGCAGAGCAGGAGCTGTGAGGAGCACGTGGAGAAGCAGGATGAGGAGGGATGGTCAGTGGCAAAATGTGAGTTGTGTAAGCAAGTCATCTCCATTCCAGGCTCACAGCTCTGGGCTGTCCACTGCTCAGCCCCCAGGAACAGGAGCACTGCCATCCCTGCTCCCATTGTGTCCCCAGGCTCACACTGAGGTGTTCTTGCTAACCATCCCCATGGAAAGGAAATCCAGAGGAACTGTGCAATCCTACGGGACAAACGCCACCACGTCACCCCGCGTGCTCTGTGCACTACAGTGGCCAGCAGGAAAGGGAGCCTCGTGTTGAGAGTGGAGTTCTCAAGCACCCAAAACACAGATCCCAGCCAAGCCATACTCAGTTCCTTCAGCCCTAGAAGACAGGTGAGAGCCCACATTTCCTCGTAATCCACAGTTTGATTGACACCACAACCCCTTGGGGCTACCAGGATTTAACTCCCCGTGTACAGAACCGCACCACCCACACCTACAGTCTCTAGGGCCAAAGAGTTCAGATGTCACAGCCCCCAGGGAAAACTGAGGGGAGCACAGAGCACCCTTTTATTCCCCAATTTCTCAATTCCAGTCAGCAATGACCCCTCAGCCCCGTGTTATTCCAGTGAGCATCACCTCCAAACCTCTCCTGAAGCCTCAAGCCTCTGTCTTCACCAGCCTGGAGACCACTCTAATTCCTTTCATGCTGAGGAATCTATTTGGGGTTACTCAGCACATGCAGGCAGGACCATGAGCATCCTGCCCATGGCTGGCCAGAGGCTCCTTCCCCCCAGGGGGGAGCTGTGGACCCACAGAGCTGCTCCCCAGGTTCCCCCTTCCCCTCAAGCTCCACTTCTCCCACTGCCTCTGCTTAATTAGAGGCCAGCTTTGAACTGCCTGTGTGTAACCAGACCTAATCTTCAAACTGAGTATCTTTCATGGGGCCTGATCTCCATAATGGCTGTGTCTGAGGCCCTGGATTTCAAAGCAGCTCCACTTAATGGGACTTTGTCTGGAAGCTGCAACCATATAATAGGGCCTGGTTTTAAAACAGGAGTGTTTAATAGGATCTGATGTTTAAAGTGCACGTAACTAATTGGACCTAATCTTCACAATCCTCCTTTCCTCCCCCTTTCCTGGTGTTTCTTCTCTTCCTTTGTTGCTCTCTCTCCCTCCAGCACTGAGGTCCCCCATCCCCACCGTGGCAGGTTCCTGCCTCTGCCAGGAGCCCCACCAGAGCTACAAGCTACTCTTGCAGGAACCAGCCTTTGAGAACCCTCCAGGGTTTCCCAGTCCAGCTCCTCATTCCCACTGTGGTTTCTCTGCTTTCACCATCTCCTCCTCAGGAGCCCAGCCAGACCTGGCTTGTCCCAGGGATACAGGCACATGCCCATCATTAAAGCCTTATTTCAACAGGAACATGAGGTGATAAACACCTCACAGGGATGCTGTGAGGGGACAAGAACAGGAGGAATTTTTTCTTTATGGCCCATTGTTGTGGGACCTTTCAGCAATGCTCCTCAGATCCAAGAGAAAAATAGTCTTGACCCCCACTGGCCAAAGCAGAGAGGAACCAGGGGGTGGTTCTCACAGAAGCTGTGGCTGCACCAACCCTGGAAGTGTTCAAGACCAGGCTAGATGGGACCCTGAGCAACCTGGGCTAGTGAGAGGTTACCCCATGTCAGGGGGATTGAAATGAGATAATCATTATGGTCCCAAACCATACAATGGTCCAAGGGGCAAGGAAGGATGGAGTGTGCAGCTCCATCAGAAAGCAGCCCTCTCCCAGCACCTGCACAGCCTGAGAGTGAGGGCATTTCCCATCTCCAGCCCCTGGGATGGTTGATGAACCCTCCCCTAGGAACACTCTCCTGCCTCCCTGTGCCAGCTCCAGCACCTGCCCAGACAGAACAGCCCAGCTCAAGCCACATCATGGGCTCAGACATCCATGTCTGCCCCGTGCAGCACCTCCACCACCACCATTCCCACCACTGGGTACTCCTATGGAATTAATTCACCGTGTTTTATTTGCAGTTGAATCCAGCTCTGGCACTGCCCTGAAATTTATGCTCCACACAAGCATTGACAGGCAGCAGGGTTGGGAGGTTAAAGAAGCAGTATTTCCAGAATTTGCATAAAACAAGGGCATTCCATAATTTAGCTGATGCAGATTTGGATAAGATGAAATTGTTGGCCATTTTATAATTAGATGGCTAATCATAAAATAACCTTTGCGAGTCATCAAAAACCATTATTATACAAATGAATTCCTCCTCGGTGCTACAACTTCCTTTACCCTCGTCCTTGAGGATCAGAGGCAGTAAAAGACGACCTTTTTTTTTGGTAGAATTCATTCTGCAGCCAGTCCCACAGCTTTACTGTGTTTTATGGATCACAAATGCTTAATCAATAATGCAGTGCTTTCAGGAATGATGTTCTTTCTCATGTCTCTCTGTCTGGAATTGTTTGGCTGGCTGCTCACAAATCTTCTGACATGGATTCATTGTTTTGGAGATACCCTTCTCTGCATCTCAGGGGCAGATTCATCAGCTGAGATAGAAGGAGTGGAAAAGTTTATTGGGGTAAAAAGAGATGTCGTGGCAGGCGGGTAGAATCATTGCTCTGGGTTTGCTGGTGGACTTGGCAGATTAATGAATGGCCCTGGAAACCATTAAGTATGCAGCTGCTGGAAGATCTCTTCTCCAGCAAATAAAAACAAAGCTGAAGTGCCTCTTCCCACATGCCAGTGCTGCTTTTCTCAGCAAACAGGGCTGAGAAAGGCAATTGCTGCAAAGGGACCCCCTGAGTATCTCCGTGCCTGGATGTGGAGATGATGTTTTCCAGAAATTCAATTTCTCTCCCCAGGGTTTTCCCTACACTTGACTTCTGTCCCTTTACAGCAGGACAGATGTGCTGCTCCACGGTTAGAGCTCAAGAGGAAGGCTTCAGGTTTCCCAGCACAGACCCCCACACTCATGTCCCCCATATCATAGTATTTCTCTGCCTCACATTGTTGCTGTGAGAACTCCATTGAGCATCACTCCAAAAGACCCTGCACCAGCTCTGGGGACTCAGCTCAGCTCCAGGCCAGCCCTGACACAGAACTCACACTGAGCTCCAGCAGCACCTTGGGCTCCTGCCACCACATTCACCCCTGCACCAACAACTTCTCCAACTTTGCTGTAGTATCAAAGCTTGAGGGAAAGAGGCACCCAGAACAGGCACAACTGCTTGGATGGAGAGGAAAATGCTTGGACATTTTTATATCTGGAGGCAAAGCAACAGTCATGGTCTGCACAGAAGCCCCTACCTATAAAAGGTGATAAGAAGCTTCCTTAAGAATATTCTCTGTAAAATAGAGACACCTGATTCCTGTCCTCTCTGTTTAGATTTCCAATTGTAAGAGGAATTATCTATTGTAGCTCAGCCCTAACTTGTGTGCAGTGTGTAACAGCTGTATTGACCGTGTTTAACTTTGCCACCTGAGCAAATGTTGGATCTGCTCAGATCCAACCCCGTGGACAGACAGGAAGGAGAGAAGGGTCTGTCTCATTACACAAACCACCCGAGACTACATTTCTCCTCTCATGATCTCAAAGCACTTTGGCAAACAGTGATTAACCCAAAGCCCCACACAACTCCTGATGCAGGTGGGGGTGAGCAAATCTCCAGCTCACAGCAGGTACAGCACAAGAGGAGTCACTGAGGAGCACGAGAGGCTTCAGCTCCCCTGGCCACACCCTTGTCCCCACTGACTCACACCCTGTCACTGCTCCCCAAGGCAGATGGGTCATGCCTAAACAAACAACCTGCACCTTGAGACACCATTTCAGTCTGAACCAAGACTTTAGCCTAGACACCACAGCAAAGGGTTCAGAGCACAGCTCTGCAGAGAGGGGCAGGGTGTCCTCGTCTCTGTTTGCCACCTGGATTGAGGTGAAGCCGTGCAAGAGGACCCACAGCTGCCCTTGCAAACCAGGATTTGTGGGTTTCCTGACCCACAGCTCACCTGTGGAGTTCCACTGATCTCTGAGTCTCAACAAGCCTCTGTTGAGATGTGAGGTGTCACCAGCACCTCGGCTGTAATTCACCCCTGCAGCACATCAGGGGGACAATTCATAAAATAACATGAGGTTTTGGGGGCTGGGACATCTCACCCAAAAGCCCTCAGTTACCTGAAAAAGCTAAAGTCTTCTTTTTTGTCCTAAAAAGGAAGGATTGAATAAACTGGGGCAGGTGAGGAAAGAGGAGGATTAAGTCCATAACTTCTTTATTTTTTAAAAAAAAAAAAGCAAAAAGAAACTACTTTAATATGTGGGTCATATGTCATTTACTGCAACCCACCTGCCTACATCTGTGCACTGCAGCTCAGACATGCACATGATCCTCCTCTAAACCTCATGCTAATCCTAAAAGCCTAAAAACTGTTGACCCATCATTATTAATTAGCTTGCTTTTACCAAAACACACAAGAAAGATGATCATGTTATTAATTTCTGTGCTACCTGCTGTGATGCCATCTTGGGCAAGGGGGAACCTGACAGAAAGGCTCTGAAAGGGTTTCCTCAGGACTGATTCCCAGAGCAGAATTCCAGCCTGGCTGCAGTCTCATCCACAGCACAGGAGAGCATGTCACCATAGCAAGCATGGAATAAACATAATTGTAGAAGAAACTTATGATTATTCAGAGGTGTGTGTGGGCAGCAGCAAGCACTGAGTGATGTTAAAGCATTTCAGTAACTGCAGCAGTGCTTTTCAAACCTCCCAGATCCATAATTTATGAGGAGAACAGATGGAGACATGAGGATGTACAAGACCTCCCTCTTTTAACCTCAGGCTGAGCAGGGTTTGCTCACACCTCCTGCCGTGGTTGTGTCTGAGTGCCACAGAGTTGGTGGCACTCAGCTGCTCAGTCCCACATTTCTTTCCAGAAGTTTGCTTTTCCCTAAGAAAAAGGTTCACTGAAGCCTTCCCACCGTGCTTGGCCTCTCCCAGTGCAGCAGGGAGCAGGAGGAGCAGACCCACTGGCAGCAGCAGATGTCCTGAAGCTCCTCTGGGAGGATCTCCTGCCTGAGAGGACACCAAGCTCTGTCACAGAGCCCCAGCCTTGGCTGGGAGCCCACCTGGGCACACTGGACCACTGTTTGGCCCATGGTCTGAGGCTGCCTCTGAGCCCAGGCAGGCTGGTGTTGGGTTTGATTGACATTATTTATGGCTGGGGTGATATGAAGTGGTACCAGACACACAGTCTGCACCACCAAGAGCTGATGTGAATGCCTGGGGCATGTTTCCTAACAGAGCTATTATGGATTTAAATGATAGCATTTTCCAAGCACTTTGCAGCAAGATGCTTTCAAAAGCCCCATGTGCTAAGCCTTAGCTGAATAGTTGAATGATCTCTTGCAGAGATGGGGACAGAGAAAGGAGGAATTTAGTTGATTCTTTATCAGCAATACCTAAAATGTCTGTCTTTTTTTTTTTTTAATCCTTCAAGAAGAGGACTTATCCTTAGAGACAGCAGTTTTGCCTTCCTTGCCTTTGCTGGGTAACACAGACCTGGAGCTTGTTGTCCTTTACTGAGTTATTCCTCTGTTTTCTCACCAGTTTCCCATCTCCACCTCCCAAAGTCAGTCTGGTGCCCTGGCATTGGCCTCCACCAGGGCTGTGGCCACAGGAGCAGGAGGGGAAAGCAGCCAGGCCAGGGCCAGACAGGCACCAGTAAAACCCTCAGCTGGAATCTCAAACAAAATGAGGGAGACACAGAAGGTTTTGGATTTCAATGTGACTTGCACTGATAACACAGGAAACTCAGTAGGTCTCCAGCCAGCCACAGAATACTCCAAAACACTGAGGACAGACACAGAATGGCTTGTTATCCAGCAGAAACAGAGCTCACCTCCCTTCACTTTATCAGGAAAGACACCTCTCGAGGTCACTTACCCAGAGAAAGCAACAGGGGGAACACCACAAACATTTCATGCTTAAGAGTGCCTTTTTCTAACAAAAATACCATGTGTGGTATTTTTGGCCCAAAATCAGGGCAAGTGTGGGGACAAATGCCAGAGAGCATCTCCTGAGCTGCTGACCTTCACAGCCCAACATCTCATGGCAAACCAGAGCCAACCATGAGCAGCCAACTCCCAGCTGCCCTGGAACAAGCCATCCTCCCTTAGGTCAAAACCTCTGCTTGGGCAGAACAAGGTCCAGCACAACCCCACATCAGGCCTTTCTCCTTGGGATTTCAGTCCTCCCTCCCGTGGCCTGTAGGTAGGGAGGAGGAGGACAGGGAAGAAATAGGATCTCACTGTCTTCTCTTGTGCATCATCCAGAACAAATCCAAGATGGATTGGTGACCTGCTTCATCTGAGAGGCAGTAAATAACACACAGTGCAACCAATTGCCTTTCAGACCCACCAGCCACAGGTAACAAACAGATAAATCTGCCTGGGCAAAGGAAGGTTTCCCACAGCACAACACTGCCAGGACACAGCCCTGGTCTCAGAAACCCCCAAAGAATGAACCCATGAGAGGTACATGGCACAAAGTGGGGATGCCCAGCAGGTCTGAGCTTGACTGATGAGAGTTGGGAAAAGGGGAAGGTGGGCTGGGCAGAGGTATCTGCCATATCTGCCACACAGGCACAGAAGCAGCTCCCGGGGAAGCTCAGCTGATCCGGTGTGTTACGTGGTGCGTAATTCCCTGACAGTTAAATAAAGTTTGTCAGCACAAAAGAGGTTTTGCTGGAGGGATCAGTTCAGTCCCTTGTCATCTGCATTAGGGAGCTTGAGCCACAGGACATCTCTCCCACCTAGGGCCAGGAACTGGGATTATCCCAGCTCCCAAACTGTGCTTTAGCAGGACTCTGATCTCTGGCTGCCTCTCCTGCCTATCTAGGGCACCCAGTGCTGCTGCTGTCCTCCCCCTCAGGCACTTCACGTCCATGCTGAACTGCAGGTCCTGCTCTTTCTCACAGGGATGTGTGTGCATGGCAGGAGCAGGTTTGGTTTCCAAAGCACAACAAACAGGATTCAGCCAGTTTTACGTTCTGGGAAAGGCAGAGCAGAGTGGGCAGGGAGAGCCCTGGGCCCTCAGCAGGTCAGCTGGGACTGCCACTGAGCCCCAAGAGCAAGACTTGTGGGGCTGGAGAACAAGAGGTGCTGGGCTATGGGACGCTCACCAAGCTGCATGACAAAGTCCTTGTGTATAAACAGGTGTGGACCCTCAGCAAGTGACTTCACACCTTCCACAAACCCTTTCTTTGGCTTAACTCAAAAGCCGGAGCAGCAGTACTTTCCTAAATAAAACTACATGGACAGGACCAAGGATGAGGACTCCTCACTGCTGCTCACCATGTCAGAGGGGTTTGGATGAACAAGTGTGGAATCTGGCTGGGTTTGACCTGGAATAGACCAGTAATACCAGTCTGGAGGAAAGTGCTTTTTAAGAATATTTTTGACGTGATGGCATGAAACAAGAGCCATAAGCACCAGCCTGGACACAGGTCAAAGGTTGAGTCTTTGGCTAGGGGGTTCCCAGACACCATGAAGGGGAAGACAAGCCAGAGCCCTGCCAGGTCTGCTCAGCAGCTCACAGCTGTGGAAAAGGCTCTGGGTGCTCACACTCAAGTGCAAGTCAGAAGCAACCAGTTAACCCAGTTAACCAGCAGCTCCAGGACAAAGCCCAGCACAGAAACCCAACCAACTGCTCAGTTCTTCCCTCCACATAGGGCAGCAGCCACAGTCCTTTGTTTTGCACCAGATCAAAAGCACCAGCAGGTTGTGCCTGAAGCCAGCAAGGGATTACAGCTCCTTCTCCCTCCTACTCCTTCCCTCCTCTCCTTCCCCGGGAGCTGAGGGTTTCTGCCAATGCCACCACTCACATTCATCAGCTTTGAAACAACCCCTGGCAGAGCTCACCTGGTCACTTTACACTATGGAGAAGCAGCAGCAAAGTGTTTCACCAAGAGCTGGCAGATTTTCCAGCCTGCAGTGTTTTCCTACCCTTGGGCTGTGCTCCCATTTACCCACTCACAAGGTGGACACAGCAGTTCCTTCCCGTGGAGACCTCGCAGCACGGTGGGAAGAGCTCTCAATTTCATGGACAAGTATTTATAAGATGCTCATGCTGGAGCCTGTGCTTCACCTCCCTGTTTTATTTTTAATCTTCATTTCATAGAGCTCAGACAATTCTTTCAAGGTCCCCATGAATGATCTTTATCCCTTTTGTAGCTCATTCCAATTCTGCGAATAAAATCCCTGGGTGGCCCTGAGAGAAGAAGAGAAAAAGGATGATATTTGAAGTGAAATAAGAAAGTGAAAAGGGAACATATTTTTAAAGAACACTCACAACTCTAACCCCAGCAAGCCATAAACAAGCGTGTTTGGCATCTGTAGATCCCAAAACCCTTTGCAGGGAGAGGTAAGAAACGTTAGATGAATGGGGTTATCTGCAGTTCAGTGCCAAAGGAACAGGGGTACTAAGGAGGAAAAGGACTGAACTGCACATACATACCCTGTCTCTCACAGGGCAGGGGGGTGACCTTGAGGTCAAACTGAGCACGTGTGAAGACACAGATCACATGAAAGCTGCCAAAAACAGAGATCCTGAACTGTCCTACCCCAGCAAGTCCCTAAGCCCTGTTTTTAAGTCTCTTATCCAGGCAGGAAGGGACCCCTTCCATGGGCAGCTCTGGAGCATTTCTTCTCTTCTTGATCCACCCCTTCCTGTAGCAGGAAAGCTTCCACTCTCTTGCATCCTCATCAAGCCCTCCCCACTCTTCACCAGCACCTGTTCTCCTGGGGCCTCAAAGCCCTTCGTGGATCAACCAGTGTCTCCTGCTCCACACTGTCAAAGCCATGTGGTCGCAAAGGAGGGATGATGTTTGCACTTACTGTCCAAGACATGGATGAAGTTTGAGTCACTCTCCACTTTGATGTCCAACAGGAGGGTATTTGCCCTCCTCTGGGTGATGCTGTGACGAGTCCTTTGCCACTTCTGCCTTTCCCACCGCTCCAGGAGGGAGAGAAGCGGCGGCAAGGAGAGAAAGGACCTGCTGCTTCGGGCTCCTCCAGTCCCACAGCTGCTCCACGGCGTGGCAACACTCCCCCTTAGTGGCAGGAGCCGAAAATGAGCCTTCAAACCAGAAATAACTCTAATAAAGGGACAGAACTGTCTCCTGGCTCACCGCGGGTCCGGCACGTGGAGGTGGGTGTTCATCTGGCTGCGTTTCCGCAGCGTGGGATTTGCCTCAGCTTTCTAAAAACAGATGTCTGACATCCAGAGAGGGGGAAAAAGAGTTTCTCCCTCACAATGGAAGGGTGCTGTGAGCTCCCCTGAAGGCAGAGCAGGGTGGGTTTTGCAGGAAGGGTTCAGGCTCGGGGCAAGGCAAGGGTCCTCACACCTTCCCTGAGCCACAGCAGCCCAGGATCACAGGATGGGAGGGAGCCACAGCTCAGGATGCAGCCCCTGGCAGGGAGGGCTCTGGGGAACAGCAGGGATTATTAGGCAGAAATTAATCTGTAAAGAAAACTTAGCAACAGTTAGAGCAAATATCGATTTTGTGTTTGTCTGCTTCTGCAGGGCCTGAGAAATGGCAGATTTAGACATTAACTGGCTGTTTTGGCTTAATTCAAACCTCGATTTACACTGACCCTGGGAATAGACAAGTACATCAGCAGAATTGAGTCTGAAGTTGTTATATTTTTTCCCCTCTTATCTAGTCCCTTTCTGCAGATCTGACAGCAATTTTGGCACCCATTTACCTGCTTCACAATTACAGATAACAAGCTTTATTCTTACAGGGCTGCAGATTCTAATTAGATAACAGAGTTTTTGGAGCAGTGGCCTCCTCAGATGGAGGCACTTGGCAGCACCACAGGCTGTTGTTGAACGTCCATGCAACACACTGGGGCACTTTCCCATCCAAAGCAAGACACTGCCCTGGTCTTTGCCCAAAGCACAGCCTGGCACTGGGCTCTCCCTTCCAGGCTTAGGTGCTTTCAGCAGCCCAGTGCCCCTGGCTGAATCCAGGACTGGGCACAGCATATTGGCATAAAATAAACCACTCCAAACACCCAAATCACACCTTTAAAGGCATCACTGTTGTTCAAGGCCATCTCCTGGGCTGGCTGCCACTCTTGAAGTCAAAGCTTTCCAAAACTGAATCAATTTAAAACACCTTCAGGGAATCAGGAATGCATTTTCTCTTTACTTTCCTACAGCATCTATTTAGCATCTTTAAAAGAAAAAAAAATCTAATCAGTTTACAAATAAAAATCTCCAGTAAAGTATTAGATTTCCCTTTCACCAACTTTTAGGTCACCAGGTCACATACAATCCAGGTGAAGATTTTGGCTGCTGCAGCCACATCTGTACATGACAGGGGCTGCCAGTGGCCAGAGGAGAGGAGCCTGTGCTTGCACCCCAGGCAGTTTTGCTGAATCCATTCACAACATGACTTCTACCTCCCTGAAATTTCTCATTTCCAGCATTCTCCAAATGGAAATACTTATTTCCTCATCCTGGACCCTTTGGTTTCCAAGAAAAATGTTTTTCCCTGACCTGGTATGATATTTTAGTCTTTTATTATTCTATACATGCAGAGATGAAGAACTGAAGTTTCCCTGCTCCACAACAAGGGGCAGGCACGATTTTAAGTTTCCAAAGCACAGTTAGTTTCCTGTCCAGTTCTTAACACGAGTGGTCTCCACCTCCTGCAAAACCCAGGAGCTGCCCAGCTAAAAATCATGCTTTTAATTTCCTAAATTTCTAAACCCACAGGTTAGAGTATCAAAAAAAGCACATGGGCAATTTTAGAAGGTTATTGCTGAGCACCTATTCAATATATCCCATAAGCAAAGGCAGGAGAGGAGGGACTTTGGTGTTTTCAGCAATCCCCAGAGTTAAAGCGTTTCTTTGGCAAAGCAGGACACCCATCCTGACCTCAGCACCCCCTTGCACCCAGCACAGGGTCTAATGCAGCCTCCTTTGCTGCACTGAGCTGTGACGAAGCTCATGGAACATCACTGAGGTGGAATCTACTAAAATTGAGCTACTAATGCAAATAAATCCTTTTTCCTTTCAAGGCAGAATACCCACAGCCCCGGAGGATGCAGAGCCTGGGCAAATCCCACCGCCCTGGGAGGAAAAGAAGGAGGAGCACCGGGATGGAGCAACAGACCTGCACACTGCTGGAACACAGGATCCCACCACTGATCCAGGAGGACAAACCCACTGGGCACCCTCCATGCATGGCCAAGCCTTGCTGTGCTTTCATGGGTAGAGGCAGTGACGGGTGATGCTAAAACTCAAACCTCTGTGTCACCACTAAGCAATTACTCATCCCTTCAACCACTGCAATTTACTTTCCTCTGGGCCATGAGAAGAGTTACTAAGAAACCAGCAGGGTCAGCTGGGCAAGCCTGGCTTGCAGTAGGACTTGCAGCCAGGTCAGCAGGTGCCAGCCTGGCCACACACCTCTGGAACACCTCCCCGTGAGAGCAGCAAAGCCCTGGAACCCAATCCATGGATCCCGTGCCCACAGAGCCATCACTTTGCCAGGGCTGGTGCTGTGGGGGAGCTGAAGAATGAGGTTCATCAGTTGTGTGATTCTTTTATTTCCCTTCATTACAGGAAATACCCAAAATAAGGAGAATTACTGTGTTCACCATTTGCATCCCTCTGTGCTCACACACAGGGACGGCTCTTCCCATTGGGTGTGGAGCCAAGTGGACCCATGTGAGCAGCCTGCTGTTTGCACAGGCTTTAGCAGAAATAGCTGTGAAAACAAGATTTAAAGGCTGTGAAATCCCTCCAACCTGTAGGAACAAGCCCAGCAGCAGAGAGCCCTTGGAGGCATATACAGCAGGTCCCACAGCTCTGACCAGGGAACTGTGAGAACTCAGCACCACTCAGCCCCACCAGGCTCCTTCCCAAAGGAAGCCTGTCAGTAAAAACCCCTGCATGTCCTTTTGTTTTTCTCCTTACTCTGTTATTTTTGCACTACCCAGCATCTCTAGGGCTTTCCCCAGCTGTCCTCTTTGCAGTCAGGGCACTGCCATGACCCAGGAGCTCCAACTCTGCTCTTTTGCCCTCCTGTCCCTGATAAAAATCAATCCTTTTTCCACATCTGGCTTCAAACAAGCAGTCACCTGCTCTGCTGGGGAATACAAAATACCAAAACCAAACACAGACTTTAAAATCAAGCAGCAACACGGGGTTGTGCAGCTTTCCAGCAAGCTCTCCCACAATGGCCAAGGCTCCTGGAACTCTTTGAACCCGGTCTTGCATTTAAAGCTAAATTAAATGTCCGGGTTTCTGTTGGTGACTGAAGGTTGTGCAGCCCGAGAGGGCTGTGCTACCGCAGAGGCTTCAAAGGAACAACAGCCAGGACATGGAGCCTCAGATTGAGAGGGGTCTCCAACCTCAGTCCAGGAGCTCCACAGCCAGGATGAAGTTCAAACTCCGTGAGATTTTTATGGAATATAAAGCAGAGCATCCAAATTAACAAGAAAAACAAAGCAAGTGCAACGTTGTTTCCCCACCTGTAGAGCAAGGTCTGTTCCCGAACCCCAGCACGGCCAAGCCAGGCTGGCAACACCCACACCAGGAGATCCATTGTCCAATTAAATGTTAATTACCTTTCTCCTCATTAACTGTGCCAGACGTTGCTCATTGCCCTTGGTATTTGTCTGCCCCTCAGTCTTTCCCAATAAACATTCTGCAGTGCAGGGCACCCCATGCTGTCTGCGTTTACCACAGCAGAGCAGCAGTTCATATTCTCAGCCTCCTCATCCTGTAATTTAGGAGCAGCTCCCAAACAGAGGTGCCAGCCCACCCCCCAATTTATTCCCCAGCAGATCCTGGCTGCTCAGGTCTCCCAGCTCCCACCAGCTCCAGGGAGGAACTGCAGTTCTGGGCTTGGATGTGTAAAGTCACCCAGCCCAGGAACAGCCCAGCTCACCAAGACCTGAGCAGAGACCTGAGTCTGATGACAATTTCTCTTAAAATAACCCCAGAATGGGAGCAGCCAAAGCCAGGCTTTCAGACAAGTGGTCCCAGCTGTCTTTCCAAAGCAAACACTGCAGCACTGAGAAAGAGAAATAAAAATTACTTCATGGGTTTGCTCTGGCCCTGAGCTTGTAAAAATGAAAAATGAGCTGGGTTTCCAAAGCTCCCTCGTTTCCCAGGATCCAAGGTTTTATTAACAAGTTTGTCAGCAAGGGGTGGGGGTTTTTTTGTTTGGTTTTTGGGGTTTATTTGACTCTCTTTCCAATATAAGCCACAACCTGAAATGAAATTTATACATTCCTGCTTTGGTTTTCCACCCTGCCAAGGCACTGGTGACGGGGACCCTTGTTAAGAAGCTGAACAGACCCTCCCCACCCCTTTGCTGTTCAGCCACCCCCAGCCAGAGGCAGATCTGCCCCAGTGGCTTTGGCCAAGGACAGCACAGCTCACCCAAAAACCTCTTCCTATTCTGCTCGAACTGGTGAGTTGCTCCTCAGATTTTTCCAGCCCTTTTCCAGTTGCAGAGCTAAGGTATTACTGCAGTCACATTTCATCCTCGGCTCCATGAAAACAGGACACTGTTACTGTTCCCACACCGGGATGGTTACATGGATACAACTTTGGCCTCCAAAGGAAATGGAATGGTAAAAGCTCTGCTAAATCACACACTCCCATTGCCCTTTCCCAGCCCCCTGCTCTCTCCAGCCTCCCTCCACTCCAGCAGCTCTGCAGATACCCCAACCCCACCAAGCTCAGACACACCATGGCACCTACCCTAAAGCAGCCAAAAGTTCGAAACAGCTGATGAAACTACTGCAGGAGGGGGTGGGAAACACATCTTCTTTTCCATGCTGAAGAGAGAACAGGAATTAAGCAACTTGCCAGCAGAGCAAAGACCCCACAAGAAAATCACTGCCAGGAGAGCAAAGACACCTCCCCACCCCAAGAAAACCAGTGACAGAAGAACAAGGACTCCAGAGGAAAGCCAGTACCAGGACTGCAAAGACCTCCCCAAGAAAACTGGTGGCAGGAGAGCAAAGACCCCACAAGAAAACCAGCCCTGTGCATTTCCCCACCCCAGCACAGCCTCCCCCAGGCAGTGAGGCAGAAACAGAGTCTGAGGGACAGGGGGATTGTGAGCACCATTGGTTTATTTGAAGGAGCTCAGTCCTGGGAAGAGGCACCTGCCACTCCCAGCCTGAGCCATGGCAGTACAAAGCAGCCCCCCGAGGAGAGGGGCTGGCTCCCAGCACAGGGCACCCCAAAGCACCACACCCTCCCTCCTCCTCCAGAGAAGGGAGGGACACTCCATCCCCTGGGGAAAGCCGGGAGGGAGGCACAAGGCATGCAGGAACCTTCATAAAAGCCATTCCTGAGGCACCAGAGGAAATCCAGGGATGCTGCGAGGCACGTGCTGCTCCGAGGTGGGACACGGATGCCTCCTCCTACTTTTGCAGAACCCAGACCTTGCAGAGAGGGGTCTTGCTGTTACCCCTCCAACCCTCTCTCATTTGCCTTTCCATAACGATCTCAAAGCTTGCATTCCACACACTAGCCAGCAGTTAACCCAATTTATTACAATATATATCTACCCAGGAACAGAAGGAAAAAAAAAAAGTCCACTCCCACACACTAAGGCCTGACAGAGGATATTTTTTCCTGTGGTTCCCCCTCCACTTATTAAAAAAGTTTTAAAAAATAATATTATAAAAAGAAAAACAATCCTTCATGATAAAATTAAGGTCCTCGATGTGTGACTCTGTTTCAACGTGCCCAAAAACTGGCGAGCTTTCTCCTGCATGAAGAGTTGGTCTCGAGTTTCACCACAGGCCACTGCTTTCCAAGCCCTGGTCATCTGCAGAGGGAAAAGAAAAGATGTGTACAACACAGTTAAGGGAGAGGACAAACATCTTGTCAACATCCTGTTCTAAAACACTGCAAAAATAAACAAAACCATCAACTCTCTGCTACCACTCAAGGGAAATGAAACTTCAGCACCCATCTTGCAACCAGGAGGAATTTGCACACCTCCGGTTACTCATCACAGCCAAGGTGGTAGTTTTTGGGGTTCAGCAGTTTTCCAGGTGAGTGCTCCATTTCAGGACAACCCATGTACATTCTCAGGCCTTTCCCTTACTCACCTCAAGACAAAAACACCAAAGCACAAACCTACATTGCCCTGAAGAGAATCCAGAGTGATGGAAGGAATTCAAGCACAGCTTTGGGGTTTATTCCCAACCAGTTCAACTCCTACAAAGGCTGCTCAGCCCCAGGTCTGGGTTGACCAAAGACCATTCTTAACAGCAATTTGGTTGCCTTGAATTTCAGCAGAGTCCCCCTCAGCACACTGGAAGAGCTGAAAATCAGGTGTGCTTCAGCTTCTGCATGCAGAAAGGGCACTGCCAAGGTGTTTCTGCACTCCAGGAAAGCCCCTGTGAACCCTCTGATAAATGCAGCCAGGAGACACTCAGTGCCCTGAGCTGGAAAAACCTGTTTATATGCCCTGCAGAGAAGCAGAGCTCAGAGCTCCAGGGTTTGCTCCCAGCAAGAACATCCCACGCAGCCCCAGCTGTGGCTTTGGGCTGATGGAGGCTCAGCCCACAGCTGGATGAGCTCCCTTCACAAATAACTGACTGCAAGCACCACCAGCCCAGCACAATAAATCCCCAGAGCTCAGCAGCAGCTCAGGCAGCTCTGCTGGCTCTGAGCAATGGCCTTTCACTGCACATTTATACTCTGTCACCACACAAGCTGCCTCACTGTCACCTTCAAGTCACTCCCAGAGCTTTATTTGTATGGATCTGTTGGCTCTCTCAGCAACACCACCCTGCCGAGGACAGGAGGAGAAATGGAAGTGTTTAAGTAGGGTTTATTTTCGGAAGGGGAAGGAATTATTCTGGCTGAGGAGTATTTATCTGTCAGAAGAAAGAGCCTTCACAAGACAGCTCTAATGCAGGGCCAGCTGCAACCCTCCTGGCAGCAGTGTTTCCTGAACACTGAGCCCTGGTGCCCAGTGAGGAAAACACAGCACCTGGGCTCTTCCTGGGATGGGAAAACACCCCCACAGGAGCCCCAAGTTGTGGTTTCACCCCACCAAGGACAGACAGTAGGTATTTCCATCCTCATTCAAGCTACCAGAGAGCTCCAAGGACTCGGCCCAAGCAAACATTTGCAAAATCATGGGCCAGATCCCCATCTCTAAGCCACAATGCCCAGCAAAGAAGGGACACCCCTCTACTAATGCACCCTGCCTGCAAGTGGGGAAGGTTTTATGCCCCAGAGGGCATTTGTAGGCTGCTGTTACTCCAGCACAACCTGGATTCTTCTGTGCAGAGCTGAGGGACAGAGTTGCTGTAACAGCACCGGCCTCAGGACAAGCTATGGGGTGCAACACTGTCAGCTGGAGCTCCATAGTGCCAGGGGTTCAGATAAAGCAGGATGAAGCCAGCCTATGCTGCCTGAGGGACACAGCCTTCCCCACAACCCAGAAACACATAAAAATCAGAGGTGGGAAAAGCCTTTTTGTTTAGCCTTTATACAGCATTTCAAAGTGGTTACACCAGAGAAAGAAAAAAGGTGAGCTTACTGCTGTCCACCCAAGGAGTGCTCCCTTGGAAGGGGAGAGTTTACTTCAGTGCCAGACCAATCACCCAAATTCCCTCATGGACTGGGACAGGGTGCAAATTCCCATGAGGGAATCCAGGACCAAACATGCTAAGCAGGTCAGGGCTCTGATCCTTTGAGCCCCAGGAGGGGCAGGTTTGCAGAGGGGCAGGAGGAAGCTGCAGTGTGACACTGCTGGCTGTTGTCTCCCAGCCTCGGTGCAGGGACAGCCCTCTGACAGTGCAGGGAAGCCTGTGCAGGAGTTCAGAGCCTCATCCCTCACCCCTCCTGCTCCCAGGAAGGGACAAGGGCTGCACTGCAGGCTGGCAGAGCACAGGCTGCAGGGCTTACTGGTGCTGGTGGCCTGAAATGGCTCGGCATTTTCCTGTAGGACATTTTCTCGGGTTGCACTTGCACGAAGGCTCTGTTGAGCAAACCACTGTCGTTCTTCCTGCTCGAGGAGGAGAGGCTCAGGGACCTTGACAGGAAGTTCACAGGCTGAAAAGCAGGGGGGGGGGAAAAGAAAGATCTAAGGAAAGAAGAAATACAGCCTTTCATCCACATTCACAGGGACAGTTCAAAGGCAGCTGCAGGCTGCTTTGCACAAGGCTTTTTTTTTTTGGAGCAGTGACAGCTCTGCCCCTGCCCTGAGCACAAACCCCCTCACCTGGGCTCTTTTGAAACACACAGTCTTGGGGAGGGCAGGCAGATTTTGTGTCAGATCTTCATCCACAATATCCAGGGCCAGAGACTTCCGGACCTTCTTGATGGGACTCCTGCGCAGCTGGAGGAGGCAGAGGAGAGCAGTGTCAGCAGGAGTGCACCCAGGAAGGTCCATCCTGAGGGCACAGGGGGCACACCAAGCCCGTGTCAGCCCAGGTGTGCATGGCACCAGCACCTCAGGAAGGTGGTGAGCAGCAGCCTGCCCCAGCACAGGGCACAGCAGCTTTCAGTGTTCTCCTCGGGGCACGTACAGCCACCACTTTAGAAGAGGAAGCCCCTTTCAGTAGGAAAGGAAGACCACCAGGACACTGAGTAGACATTTCCTACCAGCTCACAGCCTTCTGGGAGCAAAACTTGCCCCACATGCAGCGAGCATGCCATGGATCTCTCCTGCAGGACAGGGACACAGCATCTCCTAGCAAGCCCTGAGTTCTGCAGTAACCAGGACATGGCTGGCAGTATTTTAAGCAGGTCTTAACCTCAGGCACCTCATGCTGACTAAAAGACAGGACCCATAAGGCCAAAAAACATCTTTGGCATCAAGAGCAGGATGAGTAAAACCAGCCAGAACACCCCTGAACAGCATAGGGCAGCCCAGCAGTAGGTACTGGATGCAAAAATCAGCTCACCCCTTGTTTCCTCTTCTGTTTCTCAGGCTTCACCTCATCCTCTATGATGAGTTCAATGCCAGCTTCACTTCGGAGCACCTCCTTCAAGTCTTCTTCCAGGTGAGGAGTCTGGGGCTGGTGTGAAAAGGCAGAGAGCACAAGGCAGTCAAAATCTGTATTCTGGGCACACTCATGAGTATTTCCCTCACAGGATAATGGGGTCAGGAGAGCCCTCAGTGGGAGGACAAACAGGAAGATGGTTTCCAATTTACTTCCCAGCAGGAAAAGATATGACAAGTTTTCTGCTAGCCTGACACATTTACAGGATCTCCAGGTGTGACAGACTCTTATCAGCTGAACCCCAAGGGTGCCATCAGGAGATCAGTACACACACAAGACCTGGGGTACTGGAAACTGCCATCCCTACAACACCCTCATTCAGAGAGCCTCCTCAGGGAGGCCTAGGCAGAGCATTTCCTTGCTTTTCCTCAAGGTCATCAGTAGCCAAGCACTGCAGCCTGATTCAAGGGCAGGTGTTGGCATTTTTTAGCTGGTTTAGAGGAACTAAAAATCCTGTGGCTACTTACAACGAGGTGATCATCATGAGAAGGTTCCCCTTCCTCCCTCCCATCTCAGTCAGGCACTACCAAACTTCACTGAGTTCTGGTGCAGGTAAGAGTTAGTTCATAGCTCTGCTGCAGCCTCCCCTATGTCCCATTTGCATCCACCTTGCTACTGCCACCTGCAAGCCACAATCTCCTGCCAGTAATTACCAGAGGTCTAATTGGTCCATATTTCTCCAGGGCATTCTTGAAAGGCGTGGGAGTATGAGGTGTGTTGTCCACCACGTATGTCTGATCTGGTGTGACAAACCTGGAAGCAGAGAAGGGGAAAGACAAGGGATCAGACATGCTGTAACCCACAGAAGGCAAGAACCCACCCAGCAGCTGGGCACAACACTGGTCACTTGGCTGTGGTCCCAGTCAGCCTGGGCACCTGCTCTCTGCAGCTCAGAGAGGAGCTGGTTTTGGAGGGGGGAAAACACTGATTTAAGGAAATCTCCAGCCTGCCTTGCCCCTCTCTCAGCAGTGACAAGTACTGAGAGGCATGTTTGAGTTGGACCAGCCTCCTGTGTGGAAAAGGACTCTGCTCAGGGAGGAGGAAAGGACTTACGCTAAGTTCTTCTGGGGCAGAGGGGTCTTGTCCCTGTGCAGTGGGGTGGTGACAATCACTTTCTGGCTGCACACAGGTGTGGAGGTCAGGGATGGGTTCTCCAGTTCTAGTGTATCCTGTTTGGTCCAAAAGTTTAAGAACTGTACAGCACAGGAAAGAAAAAGTGAAGACAGTCAGTCTCAAGCATCCCAGCATCACATCACAAGACATTACTTTTTCCTAAATATGGAGGAAAACCTGAGGCAAGGACAAAGGTCCCATTCTGAGCAGCTTGTCCCAGTATAAACCAGGATGACTTACAGCTCTGTACATTGTCACACATGTGAAAGGTGCCAGAAGGTGCCTCACACCTATAAAGGTTACTCACTTCCCTTAAGAGATGAGCTGATACAACTACTACAACTACCACAAACAGTGTGGGAGGGAAGTTTCTCCTTCCACCAGTAATCCCAGCTCACCGAAGGTCTATTCCAACCTCAAGGTGGTAAACATGAGGAAAGTCCATGTAACACTAAGTGCACAGGTTAACTGCTCTTGCATTGAGCTGCTTTCAGCCTAAATTGTAAGAAACTCTCTCATCTCTGCTAAGATTTTACTTTACAAGAGCTGGTAAGTGACAGCTTTTCTCACAAAATGGATGAGGTTTGTGCCCAAGAACTTATCAGGACAGAAGAGCTGTGTTTGTGACATTCACTGATGGCCAAAGCTCAACCCCAGAGGCAGAACATGCCCATTGCCTTCTCACATTCCCTCCGGGCCTTCCTGCCTTTTACACTCCACAGTTGCACATTTCAAGTCCTGATCTGACTTCCCAGTTCTTGCTGGCCTTGCATTCAAGGCCCACCTGAACCTGCAAGTTGGACTGTCCTGTGGTGCTCTCCCATGTGCACCCAGGGCTGCAGGAACAGCAGGAATAAAGGCCTGGAGAGTCTGAACAGAGCTGCTGTGGGAACTGTGCTGGAAAACACAGCAGACTTTATTCTGGTTTATAGACAGAACTCCACCATTTCCACATGAGAGAGACTACTGGGTTTGACCATCACCGTGCTCCAAGGTGATGTATGCTGGAGACCACGTGTGCACACACGTGTGGACACTGGAGGAGTCATGACAAAGGTCAAAACATCCTGAGTCCCTTTTGCAACAAAGAGAAGCCCAGGAGCATTTTCCCAAGCTCAGCAACAACTGAGACCTGCACAAGGAGTTTGCTGCCCAGCCTGCCCGCCTGAACTGCAAACAGGAAAAGCAAATTTTGACTGTTGCCACTCTGCTACCCACAGCTGGGGCAGCAGGACCCTGGGGACTGAAGCGAGGTGATCTCCAGCATGGGCAGGCATGCAGGTCCATCCACACGGAGCTGCTGCTTCTTCACAGCACCGTGCCTCTCACACGGGCTAGCTGGGCTCTTCTGAGGCCCACAGGAAGGGCAGCCCTGGAGACAAGCAGGGCCAGAACACAGCTGTGGGCTTGGTTTCAGCCAAGGGACACGCTCTGCACACTGACACTGCCTCATTCGAGGCAGGAGAGGCACAGAGCTGCCAGAGCTGCTGGGAATATGTGACATTAGGGAAAGCAGATAGAGCATGAACAGGCTTAGTAGCTCAGGCAGAGGAGCACAGACTAAGGCTCTGCCACTGCTCTGTACCTGAGATGGAGAGAAGGGCAGTGTCTTTACAGGGGTGCCCTTGGGGGTCATGCTGTTGCAGGAGTCCAGGAAGGACAGGCTGGTGCTGGCGACGTTCTCCGTGACGGGGGAGAGGGAGATCTTCCTCTTCTTCTGCCTCTTCAGCACCGAGGGCGGGGTGCCAAAGCTCCCCTCGGCGTGTGGGGAGATGGGGATGAGCTCTCCCTTGCTGCTCCTGCTGAGGTCGGAGATGGTGTGCCCGTCCAGGCGGTACTCGGTCACGCTGGGCAGGGACGGCGCCGCCTCGCTCGGCCTCACGGGGCTGTTGCTGCTGCTGCTGCCACCGGCAGAGGGTTCCTCGGGCAGGTCAAACTGGGTGAGGTCACACCACCCACCGTCTGGGTCCTGCAACACAAAGGACACCATCAGCAGCAGCCCAGGAGCGAAGCTGAGCGGGTGAACCGGTGCTGGTGCAGATCTGAACTGGGAGGGGCAATAGGAGTGTGTGTGTGTGTGGTGGCACCAGGCTTTGGAAGGAGCCTTGGCTAGGAGAGCTGGAGCCCTCCTTCCCTCTGCCGCAGGCACAGCTGGCAGCCAGGGCACTGACCCAGCTGGAAGCTGCTGTTTGGGCACAGGGCAGGTTTCTCTGCTCATGCAAGGCTGGTTTCCCAGCTCAGTTCACAAACAGCTGCACCGTCCCAGAAGAGGGGACGAAAAAAGCAGCTGGGGAGAGGTCTGGGGACAGGGGCTGAATGAAGTGACTGTCACCCAACAGCAAACCACAGTGCTGGGCACGTCACTACAGCTGGACACAGGGCTCTGCACGGCTGAAAGCAGATTAAAACTAACCAGACCAGTTCAGAGGTGAGCTGCTCCACAGCTCCGCCCCACAAACACCCAGTACCACACTAGCAGGTCCTTAAGGACCCACAAATGGGCTGCTAAGGCTCGGGCACAGACTCTTCCCATACACAGGCAAAGTGGATCCATCACGGATAATCAGCTCATAAGCTCCTCAGGGAGCCTGGGGGCTGCAGAGCCACTTCCCCCTGACAGCAGCAAAGTGTCCTGTTGGTATCTAGCCAGCCCCCCACTCTGGTGCCTCTGTCACCCAGGGGACCTCAGCACTGCTTGACTGCCCCAAAGTCACCAGTTTCAGTGAAGCTGCCTCCACCGAAAACAGCACAACAGGGCAGCATGAAAGGGTCTGTCCTCCAGAGTACAGATGGCCTTGGCTTATTCCGAGTCAGTCCTGTCCTGTCCCATTCCGAGACAGAAGGAAAGCTAATGAGCACGGGCTGAACTATTATGAAAAGCAGAGCTGGGGACACTCTGGCTGATAAAGAACTTGAAATCATGTCTACAGCCTCCCACATCAGCAGAGCCCATGCACAAGGACACCCTACCTAGGGAAATCTGCAAGCCCACAGCAATATTGAAAGAGCTGGAAAGGTCTAATCCAGCCCTGGAAGGGAGATGGGAGGAATGTGCAAGGCAACGACAGACCCAGCCCTCCTCAGGACACCCGTGGTGATGAGCAAGGGGACACAGTAAGTTCATTCAAGGGAAAAGGGAGAGGATCAGTCTCCCTACATTCTCTGGAGGAGCAAGGGTCCATTACTTACAGATTCAATCATGTCCAGAGCTTCATTGAAGGCTGGCACACAACTTGGGTACAAATAGTTGGCAGCTTCAACGACCCATTTGTAGGGTGATTCGATGAATGAAGTGGCATTCTCAGGCACAGCCTCATCTGGGAGCTCCTCCACGTTCTGCTCTGCCAGCTCTGCCACTGGCAGCTCCGAGGGCAACTCCTGTACACCCGTCACTTCCTCGTCACTGACATCCTCTTCCTTTATTTCAGAGATGTCCACTGGCCAGTTCAGTGGGACATTCTTTGCACACACAACAAAGGAAGGCCAGATATTAGCAGGAAACAAAGGAACAATGTCAAGTCCTGGGGACAAAGAGCAAGAGCCCCTGGACACATTCAGCTCTCCCACCTGCCATTCAGATTCACACCCCCACTCTCCCTCACTGCTCTGTCCCACACACTACCTGAGCAGTCCATGGAACATAAGCACAGGCACAAGACTGTGCACAAGCACAGGACTGTTTAACTCAAGACTTCACTTAACAGTATCCCAAGAGAAAACAGGCTGAGCAGGCAGCATAAGTTCTGCATTTCCTATCTTCCAAGAGCCTGCCTTCAAAAGCAACGTGCTTTCTTCATGCAAACAATCATTTGGTGTCCTTCCCCTGCTTCCTTTTGTAGGGGGAAGGGACACAGTGTCTCCTCACCATGCTCCCACACACACTGTCTGGAACAGCCTCCTTATCCCACCAGGAGCAGCACAACAAAGCCAAAAGAATCTTCAGTGTCCAAAACAGACCCGATGCTGGGACTGGCAACTTAACAGCTCTAGCAGCCTGCAGTCCTCTGCCTGGATAACACACTCGGGCTCTCATCACACCTCTGTCTCCTGGAGGGGGAGATCTCCCAAGAGTCAGCCCCTTGGAGAGGGCACAGACTGTCTGTGCAGACAACCAGGCTGTGGCAAAGGCAGTGTGAGGCAGCAGAAGGATGGGTGAACAGCTCCAAAACACATCAGCAGGGCAGGGGACAGATCCACCTGCCTGCTGCAAGTGCTGGTGCAGTACCTGGCTCTCAGCTGTCGTTTGACTTTGTCTCTCCTTGTTATCCACCTCCACGAGGACATACAGTGACTTGGACTCCTTAGTTTCATTAAGAAAGCCTCCCGTGTCCACCTTCCTCTTGATGGTGGAGTTCCAGTGATTCTTCACAGCATTGTCAGTCCTGCAGAGAAAGCAGAAGAAACCAAACCATCATTCACAGCAGCTTGCAAGCCCAGTTACCAGCTCCAACACACTCCCCACCCCGAGAGCCTAACACATGGGTCTCCGTGGGCCACCCAGCTGGGAAGGCAGCAGCGAGCAAAGAGGTCCTACCTCCCAGGCAGCAGCTTGGCAATCTCGGCCCAGCGATTCCCCAGGACCTTGTGGGCCTCAAAAATGATACGATCCTCCTCCTCTGTCCACG
Source organism: Formicarius rufipectus (assembly GCA_013399695.1). Classification (NCBI taxonomy): domain Eukaryota; kingdom Metazoa; phylum Chordata; class Aves; order Passeriformes; family Formicariidae; genus Formicarius; species Formicarius rufipectus. The sequence continues at coordinate 19,772 of VXAU01003512.1, read as the reverse complement.
AGGACTTCTTCACCTCAGGGTTCAGGTGGTTATGCCAGCGCTCCCGGCACTGCTTCCCTAACCGCCCCTTCAGGTGCTTGGCTATCAGGGTCCACTGTTTGGTGCCATATTTTTTAACCAGTTCAATTACCTTTGAAGAGAGTGGGAGGGAAACAAGGGAGCAGAATAAAGGACGGGAAGGTCAATACAGTCATCTTCAAGCTTTGCTCTTCACCTCCCTTGGGACCAGGTAAGGGCAGACAGAGAAAGGCCCCTGAGGAGGAGCAGCTGGAGGGATCCAGCGTGGTCAGTGAGGTGTACCAACGCTCACGAGGGCAATGACTCTGCCAAATTTCCAGAAGAGGCTGATTCCATGTAGGTATTTTGCCAAAGGCACTTGTGAATGCAGATGGCGACTCGCAGATGACATAGAGACTGGCAGGTGCACCAGGGGCAAAGGGGCCCAGACTGAGAAACATGCCCATTTCTGAGCAAGGGCCAAGTCCCACCTGATCCAAAGCTCCTCTGCCCTCCCTGCATGACAACAGTGCCCATCAGCTCTGCACTGGCCTTCTACTCCCTTTTCCAGTGTGCTACACCCAGGACATGCCAGGACTGCAGCTCCATGCCCTGCTAACACCAGGACACACTCAGGGAGGGCTCCAAAGCCTAGACAAGCTCCTAAAAGCCATCCACTTTGCCTCCTTCCTTTCACCCAGGGCTTTGTCACTTCTGCCTGAGCCTCAATGCCAAATGCTTCTGGGCACAGAATCTGTTCTGAGTCCCTTCAGTGTCCAGGGCACAGTCAGGATGAAATACTCTACTTCCTGCAATGTTCAGCCCACCAAAATCCTGGCTGAAGAGTTCTTCAAGAACATTTCTACCCTGGCCAGCTGTGCTCAGCTGAAATGTGCAGACAGAGAGGGGTTGCTCGGTGCTGTTGACACGTAGCAAATGTCCCTGCTGCAGAACTTTGTCTGCCAAGACAAATGGACCACAGATGCCAAACTGAGGCACAGGCCAAGGAGCTGGGGCAAAGCAATGTGCAGTGTTGGAGGAGAGAGCTGGAGCCCAGCTTGGCCAGGTTGGTAGGCTGGCAAAGTCAGGACAATGCAAAGGGAAGGGGAAACCAGACAACAACTGCTCTGCTCTAAGGTGGAAGGACATCATGAGAAGCTTCCTTGGGACATGCTTGACATAATGTAATGGGACCAAAAGGGAACGAAATGGGGGAGCAAAAGTGTTTCAGAGAACCTGCCAAACTAGGATACTCTGTAGCAGGGAATCTTGGTAAACATTGGAATTTATTCCAACTTTTCTTAGTGCATCAAGATGATGAGTCTGTCTCAGTTGGCCCCTCTCAGCTCACTCTGAAATCAGCAGAGAAACAGGCTGACAGAAGTCAGGATTCACCCAACCAACCTCAGACTTCCATTCCAGCCTGCCTACTGTGACACAGGAAATGCCAGTTTTATTTTCTCTTGGATCCAACCTGGCCAGGCCAGGTGGAGACCTGCCAGCAGGGAGATGAATTGGCTCCCTTTTCAGTGCTCTGCCCTGGCAGCTTACTGAGGCAGCACTGTGTGAAAGGGAGAAGGTGTTTACCTGAAGAGGCCTAGAGCTGCTCCTGCACATCACAGCCAGGGCTGCTCAGAGCAGGTCAGACGTGCTGCTCTCCCAGGCATCCACCATTGGGAGGAATTACACACAGTTTACAACAAGATCTGGGGGTCTGACACCTCCACCCTCTTTGCAGACAGAGACTGTCCAAACACTCTGATCCTCTTGGCCCTGACGTACCTTTTGGTCCTCTTCTTTGGTCCAAGGGCCCTTGACCAGGTCTGGATTCAACACCCTCAGCCACCGGTACTGACACTGCTGGTCACTGCGGTTCTGGGGAAGGAAGGACAACAGCCTTGAGGCTCCAAAAACCCAAAAGCCTCTAAAAGCAGTAGCAGTTCCCCCCACCCCCAATTCTGTTTCACAGAAAAACTTGCAGAAGCACATGGAAAACACACACTGAGACCCAGGGCACAGGATCCTCAATTTCTCACCCCAACCCCAAGAGACTCAGCCTCAAAAGCCCTCTGTACAATGTTTCCCTGCCCTGAAGCAGCCCCATTTCACAGCCTGGAGCTGCAGTCACAGAACAGAGTCCCACTGCACAGACACAGAGAACAGGCACAAGGAGAAGAAGCAACATGCAAACTCTGTGATTCCCAGCTAGGCAAGGGGTCACTCACAGGAAAGTGGCTGGCCAGGAACTTCCAGTCGTTCTGCCCATAGTGGCTCACTAACATCTTCAGCTGCTCATCCTGTAAAGAACAAAGATATCCACTTTCAGATTCATCAAGGTAACAGATGCCACAGGCAATCCTGGGCCGATGGCATCAAGAAAACAAGACAGGATTTTGTACTGTCAAGAATGTTTTGTTGGCATTCTGTGTTCAGGGGAGGAAGGTAGCTCACACCAGCCTTTAACAGCACTCCAGTATGCAGAACCCAGCTGGAAGAGACTGTTTGGTTCTGGGCTCTGTAGTTTGACAAGCTTGTGTCATGACAAGCCCCGAGTACAAAACAAGAGCTCAGCTCTGTTTCAGTATAGTCTGGTTTAGACCCTGTGGCCAGGGGCCTGCTTATTCCAGCCCCAGTACCTCTGACCAGACAGTCCATGTCCCAGCTCCCAGTGGATTTGCCTTGCTGGGAAAGCTGACCGATTGGAGTGTATCACCTCTAGCCTGGTGAGCTGTCTTTCAGTGCTGCAGCATGTCCTTCATGATGCCTGCTGTGTGCTCCTACAGCTCACAGAAAGCCTGTGATAGGGGTCCTTGTCTGTGAGCTCTGGCTGGGCAAAAAGAGCCATGAAATTATACCCTGTCCAACATGAGCCTAGGGCTTTGATCCCTCCACAAAGACCACCTTACCGGATGTTCAAACCCCAGGGAGATGGAAGAGCTTGTAGTTTTCACAGAGAACTAAACTGATGGAGGAATTGGAAGGAGGGAAGAGAATATCCCAGCTAATATCAGGCTCTTAGCCAGGATGACTAAGCCATGATTCCAGCAGTTTCAAAACTCCCTGCTAGAGAAAAAGGAAAACATTTCCACTGCACAATTCAGTTTGCTGGAGGCCTCATCCATGCTCTGGAAGCCCTCTGCTCACCAGAGTGCTGCAGACAGTCCTTGCTCAGGACTCACATGCTTAAGCTAAAGAGGTTGGAGTTCTTACTCCTCAGGCCACACTTCAAACTTCCCTGACCCACTGAGCCTCATTCAGACCTCAGGTCAGAATAAAAGACACATGGTCTTCTCCAGCAGCAAGGCAGCAGGAGGTGAGGACTGGGGTGGAGGCACTCAAGCCCAGGGTTGCCAGGCCAGAGGCCCACTCCAAAGCACCTCTCTAGGCTAATTTTGGGCTCTCACTCACCTCTTCTTGTGTCCACTTGACCTTGCACCTGCTATCCCGCTGCTCCGGCACATCCAAGTCGGTGTCCTGGTAGTGCAGCTCATCCTGGTCCTCACTGGAAATAAATAAATGAAGGTTATAACCTTACTCTCTGATAAAAATGTGGGAGAGGGAGCAACTTCACCGTGCAGAGCAGAACTCCAGACCTCTCCCTCCCACCAGTGACCCCCACCACCAAAACCCACCCAGACTCTGCTGCCCGCTGGCAACTCTCCCTCTGCCCAGGGGAAAGGAGCAGGGGAAAGGAGCGCTCCTCTTCATTCCTGCTCCTCCTGTCCCCTCCGGGGGGGCTTCGCACCTTGGGGGTTGCCATCATTCCCACTGCCCACCTCCGGGACGGCTGGAGCCAAGGGAGCGGGCACACCCCGGGCGGCTCGGAGCGGGGCAGCAGCCCCCCGGGGAGGGGGGAGCGGAGCACCAGCCCCCCGTGGGAGCCGCGCATCGCGGGGATCCCGGGGCCGCCGCCCGGCGCGCATCCCGCATCCCGCCGGAGAGCGGGAACGGGAGGAGCCCGCGGGGTGCTCGGCGGAGCCGGCACGGCCGGGTC
>VXAU01003512.1:0-15394 GCA_013399695.1 Formicarius rufipectus | reverse complement strand
GGACACCTGCATCCATACACCGGGAACACCGGGACACCAGGACACCTGCATCCATACACCGGGAACACCTGCCTCCATCCCCTGGGAATACCCATATCTATTCCCCGGGAAGACCTGCATCCACCCCCCGGGAACACTGGGAACACCCGCAGCCACCCCCCGGGAACACTGGGAGTACCTGTGTCCATCCCCGGGGAACACCCGCAGCCATCCCCATCCACCCCTGGGAACACTCGCATCCAGCCGGGAACACGGGGAACATCTCTGTCCACCCCCGGGAACACTGGCAACACCTGCATCAACTGCATCCAACCCCCGGGAACACCAGGAATAGCGGGAACACCTGCATCCATCCCCCCAGGAACACCGGGATCACCTGCATCCAGCCGGGACTCCGGCATCCGCCCCCGTCCGTGCCCCTCCGCATCCAGCCCCGCACGCACCCGGAATCCCCGCACGGCCGCCCCGGGAGCGCTGGGCACAGGGCAGGAGGATCACCCCACCCCCTCCCCGGGGCACCTCTGCCCCAAAGCAGGCGGGGAAGGCTGGAGCTGTTCAGCCTGGGGAAGGGCAGGATGTGTGGAGACCTCAGAGCACCTTCCAGGGTAGGAAGGGACAGACAGGGAGCCTGGCGAGGGATCCTTCATCAGGAACTGTAGGGACAGGGGGAACAAATGGAAAGAGGGTTAGATGTTAGGAAGAAATTCTTCCCTGTGAAGGTGGGATGAGGCCCTGGCACAGGTTGCCTGGAGAAGCTGTGGCTGCTCCATTCCTGCCAGTGTTCAAGGCCAGGTTGGATAAGGCCTTGAGCAATCTGGTCTAGTGGGAGGTGTCCCAGCCCACGGCAGGAGGGCTTGGGACCTGGTGATCTTTAGCCCCTTAACATTCTGTGCCCTCCTTTGTGGCACAGCTCCATGAGGTTTGGGGTGCCCCAAGTGCCCCCAGGACTTTGCTTGGTTCTGGGAAGGGACTGGCTGCAACCACAGCTCCACTGTGGTCACCTGCCAACCCTGGGACACACAGGACCCTCACAGCCAGGAAAAAAAAACCAAAAACCAAAAAACCACAAATTAAAACCCCCACAAATTAAATTCAACCACCTTCCCCGCGCTCCCCTTGCAGCACATCTGGCTCCGGGATGCTCCGAGGGGTGCAGGTCTGGCACCTCCCAGGAGGGAACAGAGAGGCCGGTGTGGAACAGCTCAGCTTTGCCCTGTGGCCAGGCAGGGGCACTGTCCCACTGCATCCCGAATTCCTGCCCTGTGGCCAGGCAGTGGCACTGTCCTGCTGCATCCCAGATTCCTGCCCTAAGGACAGCAGGGCTCTACACCTGCATCCCAGATTCCTGCTGCTCTCCCAGCTGTGCACACACAGCACACATTGCAGAGTCACAGAATATTTTGAGTTTGAAAGGCCCCAAAGCATCATCCAAGTACAGCTCTTGGCCCTGCACAGGACAGAGCCAATAATCCTACTGTGATCCTGAGTGCATTGTCCAAAGGTTTCTACACATACTATTGATAACATCCACCCCTCAGTCTGTGCACATGGCTGCTCCTGACCAGGTATGTCACTATAAACAAGGCAAAACTTGAGAGGGGTGTCACCTTATTAGGGATTCTGCACTGGGTCCAAGTAGGAAGGCTTTGTGGAGGACCTACAAACACCCCTCTGCTCTCCAGGGTTACCCATTGACAGGACAAACACAACCAGCCCTCCCAAACCCCAGTGCACCTCCAGCAGTCAGCCACAACCCACCATCACTGGCCCCTGTGCTTAAAAAGAGGCAAACAAAAACCCCTCCCTCTCCCAAACTGGCTTAATTAGGAAATTAGCCGGTTAATTAACTACCAGAACTATAAAACTGCTCTAAGTAACAGGGGTAAAAAAGGCTCAGGCCCTTCAAGAGGTCTCTGTAGAAGCTGAAGGTAAGTAATAGTTTTTTAGTCTGTTCCATTATTCCCTTCTTCATTTCTTGTTTTCCACATATTAATTTATTGAAAACATCTTTAAAGAAGAAGTTTCTTGATTTTATTTTTTTTTTAAGAGGACTTTCCTTCTGGACTGATTATATGACCCCCTTTTACAGTAAATTTAGGAGCTTTTTAGCTCTGTTTTTAATGGTTTCAGTACAAAAGCAGTTTCAGACCATAGTTAGTGTCTTCCACTTCCCTGACCTGCCCTGTTCCCTTGGGGAGTGGTTGGAAGTCAACTGCTGGCTGAGCTGGTGGTGAGGGTTACTGCATGTGGGATGAAAGGTAAAATGAAAGCTTGTCCTCGAGCTTTCCCACCCTACCCAGAGCCTGGTTTTAGCCTCTCACTCAAAGAGACCCAACTCTAGCAGGCTAATGGCCTGCTGATTTAAGGAATGAAGATAAAATGTCTTATTTCTTGGGGAAAGCAGTTCCATCTTTGTACAGCTAACAGATGGAGAGGTTTCCTGAGTCTCTCTATACCCTGTGCAGAGTAGTGATGGACAGGCTGAGCCAAATGAATACAACTCCCAAGGAGGCTTCATAGTAACCTCTGAAAAAGGCTGTGGTGGAACTGTTTTGCTCTAGAATGATAGGATGCTCTCCTGCCTGTCCTGGATCTCACACAGCTCCTTGCAAGACTGAGAAAGTATTTTGCTCAGAGAAGTCTTACTACTTTAAGTCTGCAATCTACTAGTGAATTACAGTAATGAACAGTAACATGTTTATTCTGACAGGAACATCCTGGTCTCCTAAACCTGACAGTGGTGGGATTCTGCACCATGCTGTCCACCCAGAGGCATGATTCCAGCACCCTGACCATAAAGGAAATTCTAGAAAGGGGGTTTGTGGCTGGGGTCTCCAGCCATACCCATTCTTCTCCTGTCCAGAGTTACTACATGGAATCCAGCAGTGCCTCCAAATCAGACACCTGGGAGCTTCTGATGGACTTGGACAGCACAGCAAAAGGCAGTCCTCTGTGTGTTGTCAAGCAGTCTGATTCTCTGAGCAGCTGTGTGAAGACTGACCTGCACAGCCTGACCCAGGGCATCTCTGACCTCAGCCTTGTCTGCCTCTGCAAGGCCTACGAGGGCCAGACCACCTTGGAGCTGTCTGGTTTGCCTTGTGAGCACCCCAGCAGAGCCAGCTGCCTCACTGATGTGGCATCACGGAACACCTCGACACCTTGCAAGAAAGGCAAGCACTCCAAACCCCTGGAGAGCCTGCTCTCCATGAGTTCTGACCTCGTTGGAGACCTCTCAACCCTTGGGAAGATGCCAGCACCCAGGTGGGAGATCTCAGCAATAAAATCCCCTCTGGATGCCAGCCTGTCCTTCGATGTGAGCACTGAGGAGTTAAGGTTACTGGGATGCTCCAACACAGCCACGCCATCCCTGGAGACATCCGTAGTGATTCCTTGGCAGCCCGTGCTGCTCCACAGGTCTGCCACCACCGAGGTCGTGCTGAGCGATCCCGACGCCGCCCCCGTGTCCCTGCGCCAGGCTCAGTGATGCCGCTGCCCTGTGCCCATACAGGGGGTGCCCTCCTGCCCTGCCCGCATCGTGTGCTGATGGGCAGCACCTGGTGGAAGGTTCAGTGAGCCCACCTGGGGTCGGGAATTTGGGGTACCGCTGGTGGGGGATGCTCGGGCTGCCGATGGCAGCAGCCCCGTCCTCTCCGACCGCTGTCTTTTGTACTAACGCAATAAAGATGTCAATGTCGCTCTGTGTGTCTGCTCTCTGGCCTGCGGCTGAGCCCCGCTCAACGCCGGTACATCCTCCCCGAGCGCGGTCCCCTCCGAGAAACCCTCCCGAGGGGGATCGGTCCCCGGTTACCTGACAGAGGGTCCCGGGCGGGTCCCAGTGGAGCAGGAGCGCCGGGATGCGGCTGCGGCGGGCGGGCCATGGCTGCGGAGGCGCGGCCGGGGATGGGGATCCCTCTCCTGGCGCACCGGGAAAGCACAGCTCGGAGCGGGGGCCGGCTGCAGGAAGTCAGCACTGCACTTGCCAGCACGCTGCGGAGGTTTCCTCTGTGCAGCTCGGCCCCTGCTCCGAGGGAAGGGAACGAGCCCACCCCATCGCATCCCCCGCCTCTTACAGCTTTTCATGCCCTCCTCTTAGAGCTCATCCGATTCGCACTTATTTTCTCCCCTGTTTTTCCTCTCCCCTCACTGCTTACAGCAGGGGGAATTACTTGTTAAAACCACTTTTGGGGACACTTGCGCTTTTCTGAAGGAAAAAAAAAAGTATATATACTTTCCCACTCTTTTAGGAAAAGATTAAGGGAGAGTGAGTCATGTTGCATTAAAGGACAGAGACCAAAAAAGGGAAAGCAGCAACAGATTCTTGGAACCTATGTGAAATACAGCAATGATTCCATTAATGTAGAATAGGTTGTGTGCCTGCCAGTGGCCTCACCTCTTCAAAACACTCCCCTACTTGTACTAACTCAAAATGTTTTCAGCCATAAACTTTCTACGTATCACACTCCCATGACCAATGTAAGTACTTCTGTTTACAAAATAAAAGTTCAAATATCTCCAAAGGCACAGCTTTGAAGGAAAGATGCAAGATACTGCCTCCACCTGTATTCCACACTAGCCAAAAAAATATCCATCCTGTGAAAAGTTGGTTCTTCAGCTGTCAGAGAGGCCCCCTGGACACACAGCAGCCAGGGAGCTGCTTGGGTTCCCTGGCTGCTCAGAGGGTCTCTTTCTAAACCATGTCACAACACCAGGAACAGGTGACAAAACAATTCCAAAAAAAGGGCTGGGGAAGAGAAACTATTTAGAGTTTTAAGTATAAACACCCCAGAACAGCACAAACCAGAGCTATAATTAGCAAGGGGATCACTCAGGGGGTTGGTTCAGCTGCAGCCTGTGCTGCCTGACTGATTGGTATTGATACTGCACAGGAGTGACTAAGTTTGTTGTGTAAACCTGTAGCTGGAATGTACAAAGTGCTCTGTGTGACAAACCAAATCATGGCCCTAAAGGAAAGCACAGGAGGAAATGAAAAATTTCAAATGGGTTGCTGTGAAAAGGGAGAGTCTGCAGTGTAGGGAGATACAACCACTTCTACTGACATTGCATTAGCACGTCTCAACTGGGCAGGAACTTGGCAAGGGCTTTGGGGCATCTCCTTTAGAAAAACCTGTGCCAGAATGGCACATTATGCATGAAGAAATGTAAAACATACAGACTTTTACAGAGGTAAAAGATAAACTGATCTTTTGCAAAAATCAACATTTATACTAAAATACATGGCCGAGCAAGATAAAATACATATGTCATGGAAGGTTTGAGGGAAGAACTTTCATCCATCAAGTGTCAGATTGACAGCGAAAAAATGCTCTATTTGAAATGCAGTCTCACCCTGTTGATATAAAAAAAAGTCCTTGCAATAAAGACAGGTGGTATTGATGATGTTGACAAATTTTTTCTTCCCAGCACTGATCTTGGCTGTTTTTGCTGTGCATTGAGCTTCAACACTTCATGGCTAATGACTCTAACCTGAATTTCCCTTCTTGGGCATTACCTAGCTCACTGCCTCGGGGACCACGTTAGATGTCAAATAACTGGAAGTAAAACTATTCCTGAGTTTCTGCATAGTATCACCTTTTCTTAATAATGACCCATTAAATCCTAAAGTCATTTTCACCCACATGCTGTCTTTTCTTTTCAAAATTATGCATTTCCAGCCTTATAAAAGGCAGCAATGTGCAACAAGGTCATTATTGATTAAAATTCTCTCCCTCCCCTGGAAGAGCTATTTTCCTTCTCCAGTAGTAAACCCACCTCTCCTTGGTTCACTTTGGCACAGAGACAAAAAGGCTGCCTCAGGGTGACAAATGTACTTTCAGCAGCTCCTGTATTTATGGCTCTATTTTCTCTTCCTCAGTTCACAAACCAAAATAACAATCCTTCCCACAGTGCAAACAAGAACCTCCTGTACACCAGAACCCACAGTAAGCCTTACAATAAGAACATCAATGCTAGAGCCAGAAAGAAAAGACTCAAAACACATTTTCTTTGTATAATATTTTTTAATATATTACAAAATTACAGTTTCAATAAAGAAGTAGAAAAATAAGAAATTTGGAAAGTGCTTGTGAAATACAAGCACTTCCCCAAAAGGCATTAAGTATCCATACTACCATACAAACAATCCACACCTTCAGTGAACTAGTGACAGTCCCCATCCATATGCAGGAAAGAGGTTTAAAAAAAGTGTCTTTTCACTAAAAGGTCTGTCTCAAACTGGGGAAAGCCTGGTCTCAGTTGCCATTGTGGAAACCAGCTTCACTTGTGTCAATATCGTGTTCCTTAAGTAGGGGAGGAGGTGGGGGGGAAAAAAAGAAGAGCAAGAATTTTAACAATAGCATAGAACTGTCAGATTTTTGGCTTAACTAGACTATTATGAGAAAGAGAGAATACTTGTTAGCACAAACAGCTGATCTGCCAATATGCTCCAAACAGACTCTGAAGCATCAAATTTACTATGAAGAATTACTTCAGCACAGTACTGCTCCTGGGTAACAATGCTGGTCTCAGTTCTGCACTGCAGCACTGGCAAGAGCTGTGAGCACTCCTGAGGGCACACTGCTTTCACTCAGGCACCACTCACGAGCTGCATTTAGCTGAAACTACCAAGACTACACTTGCACGTACTAATCCCCCAATTAAAATAAATGAGAGACTTACTAAATGAGCACTACTTATTTGATGCAGATTAACAGTCATAAGTATTCCGGGTCACACTTCACTGTCTAATTTATTGCACAACAAATGTCTTACATCACTGTGCCTCTTGCCAGTGGTAACTGTAGCTGCTACAAAGACACACCAGCCTCAGTGCTGCTACTACCAACCATTCACTTCTAATGCTGTTAATTAAAAATACCTGGTTCAGTTTCTTAAACTCAACCACTTGGAAGAAGATGTGCTCCAGGATATATTTGGCATCTTGCTTCTCCCTTGGGAGGTTACTCGTCACCCCCAGGATATCACCACATTTTCGTACGTAGAACTCCAGGTCATCATCAGTACCTAAACAAGCACCCAGGGAAGAAGGAAGGGGAATATCACACATTGCTGGATCAGCTGGCAAAAAACTACTATAAATCTCCATTTGGTGTTGGCATTCTGGGAGGTTCAGTCCTGTAATTAAGCTCAGTGGACTAGTCGTGACATGTTCCTGCACTTGGCACCTTCTCATCTACTTTAGGCTTAAGGGTGTTTAGAACAATCTTAACATTTTAACTTCAAAGCATAAAATTATGCGACATTAATCAGTAAGAGTGCATAAAGCAATTTACACACAATGCAGGAAACAGCAGGCAGAAGCATGATAAAATGTCATGTAACAAACAAAATACAATGTCATAGTACATAAAGTCACATTATCAATTTCCAAGGGTTTCCCATTTCTTGGATCAAGATGAGAATAGTGGACTTCCATAAACAAGGGCCATGTTTTAAAATTAAATATAAACCAATTTTCCTCTAGAAACTTACATTTTATACATAAATGTGTAAACAACCAGTCTGCTCCACTTACATTTGTTTGTGATCTCTGCAAGACGAGCTTTCTCAGATGAAAAGGTTTCATCCAAGTCAAATAGTTCCAGTGGAGGTGGAGGTAATTCTCTGAAAGCAGGTGGGAAAACCTTGAAGAGAAGTAGCATGGTTTATTGCCACATGTTTTCTTACACTTTACAGATCTCTGAGACAACAGCTCTGGACTAACACTGGACTTGAAGAAACCTTTTACATCAAAGTCAAAAGCAACTCCAAAGCTCACAGTACAAAAGGACACCTTTTTTGAAAATTCCAGTTATATTTTGTAGAAATAACTGCACATTCCAAAAGAGTTTAGTCTGACAGAATTATCACCCAGAATCACAACTAGCCATAGTGCATTTGCATTTTCAGTTTTGCTCCATGAGACGCAGGTGTTGACTGAGAAAGCTGAGAAACTAACTCCCCAGTAGCAGCTCACCTTGGAAACACATTCACATCAGTTCTGGTGAGAATATTTTGTTTTATGCAGTCACCACTTATGCCACAAGCTGGACTTGGTTTTTAAAAAGCAGTACCTGAGACACTACTTTCAGTTGCACCCCTGCAGCTACAAGGATCCCAGCAATTCTTTTTCAGAGGCCAGTGTAAAGAAGGACTGAGCCATGATGGCAAAACTCACCCAGAGATTCCTGCTTTTGGAAATTAGTTTGACACCACTGCAGCTCATGCTGCTTTCAACCCAAACCTCTGCTGGTAAAAGTTTGATCAGCTCTTGCTATAAAAGACCGATGCTCCACTTTCTACTTCCCCTGAGGATATGGAGATGGAAGCAGAGCAGGACAGCCTGGCTCCTCCCTGGCAGCAGTCAGTGGGGTACTTACAACACCACTGCTTTCTGAAACACCACGTCCTGTTTCCACAGCAAAAGCTGAGCCAGAAGCTACTCAACTAAAGGCAGGGCACTCTGTTATGGCACTACACACTGCATTTTCAAGTTGATAAAAATTAAAAGTGCAAATGACTGCTCTTTCCTGAAATAGAGTCCCTGAAGTGTATTCAATTCCCGAGTGATTAATTATTACTACAGTATTTCTCTTTTTTTTTTTTTTTTTACTGTAGATGTGACACACAGAAGTTTTGCATGAAACAAGTGAACCACAGAGTCATTAAGGTTGGAAAAGACCTCCAAGATCATCAAGCCCAACCATCACAAAGAAGGGTTCTCCCTGTGCTGTATGAGCAAGGAGGTTACTCACAGCTGGCTGGAGGGCAGGTAGTGCAGTCTCAAATTGAGGCTGAATGAGTTGGAGGGGTTCATGTTTCACATTCAACTCTTCATAAGCTCTGCAGAAAAGAAAAAGGCAAACTATGAGAGGAAAAAATGATATAACATCCATTTCCACTTGCAGGTTATAGAGTTGGATTTTTATGAAGACACCAGGGTCAACATTATGCACAGCAACAGCAAAAAAAACGTGGGATGTCCATTTTAGATTGATCTCAGGGAACTACGTATCAGTAATAAGAGACTTCTACGGTGAGCAAATTAATTAAAATTATGACAGAGGAAGGTGACAGGTGGATGCATAAGATACTAAAAAGGAAGGAAGTCACACTTTAATTCTTCAAACAACTTTTAAAGGGATGCATATGGATGAAGAAAAAGTGATTCGGTTCAAAATAAAGTAGAATTGTGATTTCAAAAAGGTTTTTCAGGAAGTCTATAACCAAAAGCTATTTTTAAAAAGTATTTGTTATGGCATCAGAAGGGAGATCCCATTATGAATTCATAACTAGTGAAAATACAAGAAATACAGAGTAAGAGGGAAAAGTGTCCACAACAGAGTGGAGCTCCGTGGAATCTGTGCTAAGCTGCCAGTGCTCAATGTGTTCATATCTGCATAACAGGAGTTATGATGGACAAAGCTGGCAGTGTCACAACCTTGTAAAACTGAGCAGCTGATGAATTATTGGGAATTATTTGGATATATCACATATACATATCACAATTATTGGAAAATGCAAAGGTGAATGACATGCAGCTTTCAGTAAATGCCAAGTAATTCAATAGCGGAAAAATGACCAGCTCTCAATGATCACTCCAGAAGGTGCCCAACATCACTGCAGACAGTTCTACTGAAAATATCAGATCACTGAAATCAGTTGTCAGAAAAAAAAGAAAAGGTCAGAAACTACAGCTAAGACAAGATGTCACACTGCATAAATCCATCTTCTTGTATATCCATATTCAGAATGCAGCCTACAGCTCAGTCCCTTCTGCTCTTAAGGAGATACAGTTAAGCACAAACAGAAAATGCAGAATACAGAATGGAATAAATAAATAATAAGAAAATCACAGTTGCTGACTTGATAACTGAAGGGAGAGCAGTTGTATCCAGCTGATAAAGGGATGTATCAAACAGCTTGGTGAAGTCTCTTGGGTTCTCATCCCCTTCTTGCAGGCAGACCCGCAATTGCTCAGACAGTGCGGCCGTGTCCGGGAGCATGATATAGTCTGAAATCTGAGCACAGACCCACCCCCAGGATTTCAAATGAGCAACCTCTTCACACAGGCTCTTTCTGCTTTATATCCCACCTAAAATCTCATCTAGAAATAATTATTTCACTCTTCACCAGGTATGGCCCTTTGCAGTGCAGCTCTCTAGATCAGTAACTGTACAAACTCACCACAGGGACGTTTTATCTGGATTTCTGTTAATTCTTGAAAATTAAAAGAGCCAGCTTACTACTCAACTGTGCAAGACTTGTTCTTTTATGCACTCTGAATATATAATTTTCTCACATACAGTATCTTCAAATACATTTGTATAAATTAAAAAAACAACTAAAATTGACAGACAATTTGATCCCTATTGATATATAGAAAATTTGCCTTCACTTCCTGTACATTCCTCTTGTCTTAGGGCTGAGAGTGAAGTTTAAACTTATTACCCTGGAGCAGCAAATGATCTCAGAGATGGGCCAATTGGAAAGACTTTCAAAAATGCAATCTGATAATGAAGAGCAACCCAAGTCTGAGATATCATTCCTTTTTACACCTAAGCCATCTGCCTACTCCATCTTAGATGCTGAATAAAAGTTCTGCAGTAGCAGCACTCATCTTGCTGTTAACCATTCTGTGGTAAATTCAGGATTTGCCAAAACTGATGCTGCTAAATCCCACTGTTCTTTAACTCTTTGTGATTCGTCTCTCTTACCTCAGGGTCCTCCATATCCATCTGGTTTAAGTGGATATCTGATGTTGTGAGCCACTGGAATAGCACATCCTGGAGAAGGGCAGAACTTCATTAATTTCAGGAGGATCCAAGTAATCTCACACTATGCTTAAACATTCATATTAAATCTATTAAATAACATAACATAAAAAAAGGTAATAAATCAAAGCATATGTGTTACTATTGGATTAGAACCTTTATAATGAGTCCATTTCATAGATGTCTTACTCTAAGATGAAGCTACTGAGCCTGGAGTGATTTGGAAGTGCTTTGAAGATCCACTAAGGTGTTTTTAAATAATTTTTCTTAAAAAAACAACCCAAAACCCTGACCCAACTTACCATGATCTTACCGTTTTCTTCTTTATCTAAATATTGATCACTGAACATGTGAGAAGATCCTAGTGCTGCCATCTTTCCACCTTGACTCTACCAACAAAGAAGACAATTTAGCAAAAATTCCTTCCAAATCCAAGTTTTAGAGGCAATTGTTACTGCATTATTAACTTTGGGCAACTCCTTCTTCAGTGTTCAGTAGGTAAATTTAAAGGTCAGTGACAAACATGCATGCCAATATAGCAAATCTTCATGTCAGCTAATGAGAGAACAGTTTGATAGTTCTATTATTTTTAAGATAAAATGGAAAACATGTGGGTCATTATATTTTAATTAGGCTAAAAAAAAAAAGAGGGGAAAAACCCTCAAACTTCCAAGAACTAAAAATAGCCATCCATCAACCAAAAAATATGTAATCTCTGCTGTAAAATTAATTCCCCTTCAAACTTCATGCAAAGAAGTTTACCACAAACAGAGGCAGCAGTCACTGGGCTCATCTGGAGTTTGCAGATGCATCAAAAAGCAGAAGTGGGTTTGTAAATACTCCAAGAATATACACTCCCCATTTCTGGGGTGGAATGCAGGGTGTGTCACAGCCAGAATCCTACCTCATGCTGATAGAAAGCCAGGATAGGCCTGTTGAGTGGGAAGCAGACAGATCCTGTTGACAGAATTGCCACAGCGGGTTTCATCACATTCAGTGTGGCTCCAAAAGGATACACAAAAGTGAGAGCTCTGCAGGGAACACAGAAACTCCTGAAGTACCTGTATGTATAGGGCAGGCTGGACATATTTTTTAAAACTCAAAGTGCAAACTGCCAAAGCCCTTCTTCCAACATGCAGATCACTGTAACCACATTTCAGTTTCTCTCTACAGGTTTTCCCAGGTTAAAGAATTGCCTTAAATAAGGAACAAAGAACACTCTTAATTTCTGTTTGCACACTCTTGCACCTGAGAGAAGGGGAAGGGTATTTAACTCACAGATTAATACATATTCTGGAATGAAACCAGACGAAATGTTTTTACACTCCTAATTCGCAGTCAACCACAAGGTCATTTATTAGTCTAAAAGCTAGCCACAAGAAAGAATCCAAATATTTACAGTTTTTTAAGGAAAAGCTGTGTTACTCTCAATGCCTTTTCACTCCTTCATCTTACCTTGGATTAAGACTCTTCAAAAAGATGTAGCTTTGCTATTCCTGTAGCTAGACCAGCTGCTGTCTAGAGGTTATTCACATTTACATTGTTTCATCAAGTTGAAACTCACAGACCAGGGATAAAAAAGATCTGATCATGAGAGAAGTAATTTCTTTCCCAAACTATTGCTCCTGCTCCTTCAGTGGTTATCAAGGCACTACTAAGCAGATTCTCCTTTTCAGATATAACTGAAGAAGATGACATAAGAAATGCATTAAGGAAACCTCATGTACAACAAACTGCTGCTAATCACAAACCTGTTAATTCTGTTATTCCAGATATTTTCACATCAGTTTCCTCACAGCAAAACACTTACTGTGAGTCATGTCCACTTCCATCCTCATCTCTTGTCTCAAGCACTGTTTTTCTTGCAGCTTCACAGATTCCCCTACAAGATGTTGAAAGGCAAAACTCATTGAAAACAACACAGATTACAAGAGTTTACTGTAAAGAATTATGTCCCCCAAATATTCACCTGTTCAAAACTCCATCAGAGATTAGTGCTTCTTTTGGGTGGTGGTACTTGTAATATACATTCCGTACTACAGCATCTTGAAGAAAGAAACAATATAAAAAATTATCTTAGCTGACCACTGTGCTAGTTTCAGCAATGAAAACTTAGTTTAGCTCTTGGATTCCCTGGGTGTTTGCTTCTCACACCACAAAGCTGGCACTCGGCTCCCAAAAGAATGTAAATCAACCATTGCTGATACAAAATATGAAAAAATAAGCCCATCTCCACCTTCTGCAGAACAGAATAGGCAGAAGGGTGATCAACTTAAGACAGCATTTAACAAGTTCTACTTGTCTACAAATTCTTTTTTAAGTACATCTTCCAAAACCAGGACGGATTAAATCCTGTTCAGACAAAAAAAAAAAAAAGGTGTAGTCTAGAAAAGCCAGCAAAGACTTCTGAAATATTTTAGGTAGACTGAGCCACAGTTGCCTTGGGTTGGTTGTTTTTAATTTTTTGACATTGAATGACATTTTATTGGTCTGCTGAAAAAGTGTCACTCTTTGTTCAGAGTGAGCACAAAGTGATTTAATCCATTAAAACTTGTGGAAAATGTCTTAAAGGCCTTTTGATCAAGAAATGTCACTAGAATCAATTTTTGTTACCAAATACAATTAACACCAACAACTGCAGGAATGGAGATGGCTGAAGTGTTATCCATGTACTGCGCCTATGGAAAGTCCTTGCTGTGCTCCAGCATTACCCTGCCATGTACACGAAGATTTAGGGAAAAAATAACTCTTATACCAAAAAAAGCCTTTGTGAGATCCATTTCCTTGGCTTGTATGTACAAAGGCTGATTCTGCTCTTCAGATTTTGCTGAAAATAAATGAATAAAAGCCCTCAGTGAGCCCCATTACCGTTATTGAATATGATCCCATATTCTTCTAACAAGAAGTTAATATTTGTGCCATTACGGGACTCTCCACCTTCTCTGAGCATCACCAGGATGGCTCCACCATCCTCCAGGAATTTCTTCAGAACAGAAAACTAGAAGACAACAAAGATCCAGGGGAAAAAAAATATGAAAGAAGCTACACCTGAGACTGCAGGAAGTTACAGTGAGATGAGGGAAGGTAAATGATTCCAACTGCTTGCAACTAACTTGATCTTGTGAGAAAAAACATTCAAATTTCAACTTGTGTCAATTCATTTAAACCAAAATTTTCTGTGTTGGATTTTTCTACTTAAGCAAATTTAAAAACAAAACTAATTTAAAAACAGTTACTGATGTCTTACCTCATCAGCACTGAACTTCTCTCTTGGCCCCGCTGTAATCCACAGTTTTACTCCAAACAGTTTCTCAGATGTGATCTCATCTTTTAAGCTATGAATAGATTCATAAAGGCACGTGTTATTCTTGGATGTAGTTCTGAAACAGAACTTTTTCCTTGGGTATTTTCAAGGACTGGCAAACAAACACAAAGCAAATCACTTCAGTCACTTCACATCCTTTTATCTGGGTTTAGAGTTGACAACTTGAGCAAAAATAATCCTTACAAATGTCAACCAACTAAACAGTAAAACTCCCCTAATAAGGCACTGTAACAGATCCAGAACTGCTATGAACTGTCACAGCTGCTAT
This sequence comes from Formicarius rufipectus, assembly GCA_013399695.1. Lineage (NCBI taxonomy): Eukaryota > Metazoa > Chordata > Aves > Passeriformes > Formicariidae > Formicarius > Formicarius rufipectus. The sequence continues at coordinate 1,032 of VXAU01003512.1, read as the reverse complement.
TAAACTTTGCACCTGAGGAGCTTCCTTTTACTATCTTGATTTTTTTTTTCTTCTGTTTGCTCTGGGCACATTTCATAGAATATCCTGAGCTAGAAGGACCCACAAGGATCAACAGTCTGACTCCTGGTCCTGCACAGACACCCCAACAATCCTACCCGGTGCTGGCTCATTGTCCAAACCCTCCTGGAGCTCTGGCAGCCTCGGGGCTGTGCCCACTGCCCTGGGGAGCCTGTTCAGTGCCCACCACCCTCTGGGGGAAGAGCCTTTTCCCACTATCCAACCTGACACTTCCCAAACATTCTGATGCCATTTTGTAGTGGACACATAAACAACATCACCTGCATAAGGGCTGTTTTCTTTTTCTCCCAAACTCTGAATCCAGACAGCCTCAAACACTTGTAGGAGGAGTTTCATCCTTATAACTTACACTCCATCCCTTCCACAGGTAAGGAAGCTAGAGGCTCCAAAGAACCGCACAAGACATCCCACAGTGACAGAATAGCTGATACCACAGAGCAACCAATGCGAGAGAACCACCTTATCCCATGAGATATATCCCATGAAGCATGGGCTTGCCCAGGTTGGACAGCGCTTGGAGCAACCTGCTCCAGTGCAAAGTGTCCCTGCCCAGGCCAGGGCATCAGAACAAGATGATCCTCAAGGTTCCTTCCATCCCAAACCATTCTACAGCCCTCGAAGGCCACCAGGGTACTTAGCATGGCCCACACACACCCACGGCCCTCAGAGACGTCCCTCACCCCTGTGCCACTCACAGCCGTGTTCCTTCCCTCTGTGCTCCTCACAGCCATGCCCCTCACCCCTGTATCCCCCAAGCCACCCCTCACCTCCGTGCCCCTCAGAGCTGCTCCTCCTCTCCATGCCCCTCACAGCCATGCCCCTCACCGCTGTGCCCCTCACAGTCATGCCCNGAGCGGGGAGGGCGCAGCTCCCGGTGCCGACTCCGCCGTGTCCCCCGCGGGACGCGCCCACAAACGCGCCCGCTCCGCCTTAGCAACGCGCTCGGCGGGCGCA
>VXAU01003510.1:109170-119261 GCA_013399695.1 Formicarius rufipectus | reverse complement strand
TACACAGTCTGCAAAAATGCAGAAGTTCTTGCCTTGATAACTCTTTTCAGGTCTGTAGACATTCTTCAGCCTTCAGGTTCCCAATCTTTAAATAATTAAGATTTTAATTCTATGTTGGATCTGCAATTTATTAGTAACTAGTTTGCTTGTAGTATATAGCAAAAGCACCATGTATGTCACTGTGCACAACTCTGAAAATGTGACTTTTTATTTGTCCAGATACATTTCCTTTACTGGGTTTTATAAAACAACCTCATTTTTTCCATTAGCAAGTTAATCCACTGTTGCATATTACAAATCTTATTAATATTCAATTGTTTTATTATTAGCTTTTCAGCTGCCAAAACATCTCTACTTGCTTTCTGGTAGCTCAAAGCATTTCATTATTCTGGTCCCTAAGCCAATCAGAGAGAAGTCAATAATGCTTCCAAGCATCATAGATTCAATCTGAAAATCCCACCAATGTCAATCAGAGAATCTAACATAAAATAATTGCTGTAATTAAGTCTTGTCAGAGGATCAACAACTGGGTTTCAACTCAACATTTATGTTGCTATTTATCTAGTAGCAAGACACTGTATGCTGTGACAATAAAAGTAAATTCATTGAGGTCATGTCTGAAGATGCGTCATTTGCAAAGCTTCACACCCACATATATTAATCTCACAGAAGATAAAGCGCAAGAAGAAAAATTTATTCAAAGAAGTCTAAAGTCAAATCAAGATGGGGCACTAGAACTACTATCTCTGAGATGTTGTATAGAGTAAATGTTAGTTGTTATATTTTACCATGACAACACTAGAAGTCTTACTAAAAAGTCAAACAAACAAGATGACTTAATTGGGCTCATTGCACTTGTTATAAAACAACAAGAGAAATGTCACTACCTACTACTATGTCAAACTTGCACGTTTCAAGAATGGAACTCTGCCGCCGTATTTAAAAATGCTCCAAATTATTTCAGTGATTGTCTTTTGACAATATATGCTGCTCTACTGCTGGAGGCGCTTTCATGCAGAACTTAGTAGACGAAACCCTTCTAGCCTTTAAAATCTCTGCACCAGGGAAACGCTTTAAGGCAAAAGAGCTCCAAAGCTTTTGCAACTCAAGTAGATATTGAAAAATTAAAAAATACTAGACCTCTAAATAAACTGAATGGAAGGACTGTTATGGGGCTTGATTTATTCCTGAAGCATATGAACTTCCATTTTATTTAGTCTTTTGACGGTTTTTGTTTTTATTTTATGCATCACCATGGGTATGATGGATTACAGTTCACTTTTATCAATTGTTTAATCAGTTCTGCTCATCTTTCTGTTGCCATTTATACTCTCTTTAATAAGTATTCACTTGAAGAAATTGCCATGACTAAACCATTGATTTTATTAACATTCTTAATGTAGCAATAGAAAATTTCAATTGCAGCCTACTTCATATTTCTAACATGTAATAAATCAATTGAAAGAAAGCAGTTAAATAGCACACTTTCCTGCATCAATGGGAATAAACTAGAAAGTTTACATCATATTTTTTTCATACCAGTCACGCAAATGTACTGCAATATATAATTTCTTGATGTATTTGGATATCTCCTGTTAAACTACACTCCCAGGAAACTACTCTGCTTTATGCTGGGAAAATGCATATCTTTTTGTCATGTTTTACTGCCTTTCTCTGAAGCTTATGGACTGGAAAATCTTCTATCAGTTGCTTAAATGCTAAGTTCCAGGTACAGATATTTTAATATTTGTTTTTATTAAAATAAAAAGGATTCAAGTCTACATAAGTACTGAATTTAAAAACACAACACCAATTTTCAGGAACCATTGTTATTTATCAGTGTAAGCTACCATCAGCGGAGAACTCAGAACTGGAAATACTCTTGTAACTCAGGAAAAACCTCACTGTGTTTTTCTCATTTTTAAAGGAAGCAGATGTTTCCCTGGAGCATGCAAACAGTTATTTCATGNATTATTAGCATAAAAATCTTGTTTGCCATGAATCTTGCTTGTCTGCATTCTCCTTTCCAAGCTGAATTCTTTTGTCTCCAAGAGCAGGCCTTTGTTACTAATTGTGTTTGAAAAAGTTAGCTACTGAGCTCAGAATAGGGGAGAGACAAGAGGGAAAGGAAGTATGGAGGGTGTAAAGGAGTTTGAATTTCTTTAACTCAGAAAATAAAAATCTGGTAGCAACGTTTCCTTGCTTCTACCTACCACAATGTAATGAGAATCAGAATTAGTCCTCCCTGGTTTAGAATGAATTCTGGTCATGGATGGCATGCACTACAGAGGTTGGAAAGTTTCACAGGTGAAATCCTCCTATCAGTCTCTCCTAGAGTGCAGTTGTTGATCTCAGCTGTGATATGCTTGGCTTAGGAAATGAAATAATCAGATGGATTACCCTTAACAGTGCAGAGTTTTAGAAACAACTCAAACATTTTCAGTCTCATCTAGAGGACTATTTAGTAGTTCAAATCTTGAAATCCGTACATGGAATATGTTTCTACTTATTTTACCAAGCAAGTCCATCCTTCTGTGCTGCATTCCCATTGTGAACTCTTCAAAGTTGGGAATTAAATACTCTGAGATTTAGACTTACAATGTAAATCCATATAATTTCTTTTTTTCTGGGAAGGAAACAGGTTTTGAAGGACAAAGCTCTGGAGCTTCACTTCAATAATAAAAAATAATTTTATTAAAAATGTATTTAGTTAAAATTATAAAGGTTACTTAACCACAAGTGTTTCAAAGCCTCAGATGTTGACATTTAAATGAAAAAATCTATTTACAAACAAGGCTGTGATGTTTTACATCCTCCTCATGTGCAGTAGGATTTGAGTAATATAACTCACATTGAATACATGATAAAAGAAACAGTCAAAGCTATTTTAGGTTTTGCTACATTAGCATAATTATCTTTTTTTCAATCATATTAAAAATGCTAACATCTTCAAAACAATGCATCCAGCTTTCAACTAGTTTTCCATTTATATCCCATTAGCCAGAAGCAGTGTTCTTCACTGTAATAATTATTTAAATGGCTCATGAAAATCCAGTAATTTTACTGGATAACTTAGAATTTCAGTATCTTACTTTCAATGGAGGAGTCTTTATTCTAACATTAAAAACAGATTATTCTAAAGTGATGTTCCCAGTGTTTCCTAGAGAAATTGTCAGCTTTGAAAGAAAAGCTGGAGTAAATACAATAAGGCAGTTTGTTTGCCTTTGCTTTAAAAAGATTGAAGTTGTGTATAACATCTAGGAACAAAAAATGTTTCGTTCAGTCAGCATTTTATACTGAGTGTGATGCTATTCAGTGCTTTGCTTTCAAGGCATAACATATTTTCCCACAGGTTTCTTTACAATTACATTTCATCAATTTGTCAAAGTTCCTCTTAAGAGTTTTTAGTAATATCTGAATTGTTCATATTTGGACTGGTTTTAAATAAGCACTTCATTTACAGACAGTTTAATCTCTAGAGGCAGATCAGTACCACATCCCAGGAGATCCTTGTGTAACTAAAGTACAAATATAAGCATTGCACTGTTCTTTAATTCCATCACATATTGCTATGTACACAACTCATACTCATAGTAAATATATTTTTCTTTTTTTTTTATTTTAAGCAAAAATGCTGCATATTTTTAATTCAATTGTGATATCTTATTTAAAAATCAATTGTGTTGTGATGATAAGAGAGGCAGTTTTCTGAAAGGATGTTATAGAAAATTCCACTGAAAGCAGCGTGTTTTAAGATGGTGGAAAGTAGTATGCTGTCGCGGTCTGAAAGGGAAAGAAGGATCGGTCCACGCAGAGGAAGGATGTGAACAGGCGTGAACATTAAAGAGAGCATGGGATACTTATAGGGTTCGGTCAGAGGGTTCTAGAACTTGGGTGGAGTCAGGGGAGGAACATGACACAAAAGGAAAAGGGTAGGAGGGTTTATAACTTATAAGGAAGAACTGGGGATGGCTTAGCTGCATTGCTCCACCGGCCAGCCAATGGGGTTTTGGGGTACATGAACTAATGAGGGGGCTGTAACCAGGGTTCCCAGAACGAAGCAGAACAGTTGGACATGCAGAAATAATAGAATGCTATTAATTACCTATCTAATACATCTTTTATCCTAACTATAACACTTGAACAGTGTAAAAACTTGTAAAAACAGCAGCTCTATGGCAAAGGGTATACAGCAGGTGGTTGTGGCAGCAGCAAACAGTTTCATCCATAGGTAAACATTATTCTTTCATCAGTCCCTGACAGTTGCCTCTCCCGACAGTATGCTAATTTATGAGAGGGCAATAAAAACATTTTGTGTATTATTCACATAATAACTCATGATGAAATGTTCCTGGAAAGACTTAACCACGAAGATCTTTACCCAGAAGACACTGAAGCGTTTCAATTAATTATTTTATACTTTATATTACTTTATATTACTTTATATTTTCTGCATGGAGAACACTGGAGAAGACTACAATGGAGTCCGTGGTTGTAACAGTATCTGTTTGAAAATATATTTTACTTTGCAGATCAGAAGAACAAAAACTCCTTACCCTATTTGAAGCAACTTTTAAATTTTGAAAGTTGAGATGTCCTTAGAATTCTATGGTGTGTTTTTTCCCCAAAACTATGCCTGAGGAACACACCATTGCTAAGGGAGAGGCAGAGCTCCAAGGTGATGGATAAACTTTTAACTACTATTGTGCCTGGGCTCTTTGGTGAGTAGTAATCAATGTAGATTGGCTTTCTCTTGGCTTGGAATTTGTCCCATCTTTTGTAAAAGTAAAACAAACAAACAAACAAATAAGCTCATTTACACCAGTTAATAATTAAAAAAAGCTATGGAGAAAAAACATCAAACACCACTAATTTCTCTTATAGCAAGGAATACTGTCATTGCCCAATTCCAGAATTAATAAATTGCTGTATCATGTCTTTTTACCATTTCAAATTTCATATTCATTTTTTTTCTTGAGTCTTATAAAGGGTTTGGTTTACTTTTAAAAACCTGCAGACAGTCTGTTAGTCAGTCCATCCTGTCTGTTCTGAAAACAAGCTGTATTCTGCCCACTGCAGTTAATGGGATTCTGCACAATTGTGTCCAATATCCTCTTAATCCCACTTTGTGCGAATTCATGTAACTGACAACAAAAATTAAAACCATCATAATTTTATTACAAAAGAACCTGCTTTGTTTACATATACAATAGTAATCTAGAAAAAATACATATATCTCAAAATGGCAATGAGAATTCTGTCAAAAAATCCTTCCAAAATAATGACCTTTAAATAATCTACCAGACCACAGTCGATCTCCTCTGTTGACAAGGCCTTGAGGGCTTTTCTTGATAGGATTCCACTTCAAAGCAGGCAGCCTGAGTTGAACACAAAGAGAGCTTACACTCTTTTAGCTTACAGTGCAATCTGGCTTTAAATTGCTCAGCTTTGTATTGAACTTTTACTGAATTTCTGCTCTAGTTACTCCAAGCATAGCAATCATCACATCAGACGGCTGAAGAGCACTAACCAGTGTACCATACAAACAACTGCTATCGCAGAGCACTAGTAAATGAGATACGGTGTCAACCAAACAGGTGCCAATATTGTATCAATTGGCAATATAAATTAGCCAATACAAGTATTCTAAAAATTTGTTTTCATATAAAAAAGGAAGAGGTGAGAAGTGGGGGAGAGAGGGGCAATACTTATAACATGCTGCAGCTTCTGAGATATCTAGAAGGATATAAATTATGTTATTTCTTTGGTTGATTCCAGGTAGATTTTAGACATAAGTTATCATACTTTCTGAAAAGAACTTAAGTTCATTTATGTACATGTTGAATTTAGAAAATTCCTCTCATGCTTGTAAGAACTACATTTTTTGGCCTTTTTGGGAATGCAGAAGGAGCTCTGCAGCTGAACCAACCCTTCCACAAACCATACGCTAGGGATCTTTACCAAAAACATACATATAAAAGCAGCAATTTTCCAAAAGTCAGTGAGGTTGGTTGTGGCTTAGGCACACATTGTGTTCAGGAAAGTGGCTTCTTTTGCTGTCCTGAGGCCACATAGCAATTCCATGTAAAGGTACAAAATGCAGTAGCTGGAAGAGTGAGCCTTTCTTTCTTTGCTCTGTTGCCAGCGAGATAGCCAAGTCATTAAATGGCTAAGACTGAATTTTAGAAAATTATATTTAAATAAATTAGGTAAAAATAATTTTAAAAGACAAAATTGCCAAATCAAAATTTCTCTTTGGAAGAGCATCTTGATATAAATATTGGAAAATATTCTCTTTGGAGAAACACTCCTGCTCCCACCTTGATCTACATTTTCAATGGGCAAACTTAGTGCCTCTGGGGACTAATGCAGAGGAAAGGCTATGCAATGTGAATTGCCAAATTGAGCCAAGGATACATACTCAGTCACAAATGGAATTATAACTGAGTGATGCTAAACTAATAAAATAATATTAATATAGTATTAAAAATAATTGTTAATGAAAATTAAATTAATTGATATATCCAGATATGATAGTATTACTTTAATTATGGAGTTTTTTTAAAAAAATTTTGCTTTTATTTTCTTTTAAAAACTTCTTTAAAGTGACTAGCTATTTGCATTCTAATAGTCAGTACTTGCATTTGTAGAGAAAATGACACAGGAGGTTTTCAACCTCAACTGCTGAATTTCAACATCCAATGTTCAGAAAGGGGTACTGTTAAACCTTCCATGGGGGAGAAATTAATGTATCTTTGTGATAGTAATAAACTGTTCTAGAAGTTTTCCAAGCACTTCTAAAAAGATAAAAGCCAGATCTTGCTACATCACTTGTTTCCTTTCTCACATCTCACCCAGCCCTCAAGCTTTCTCTTTTATTCAAAGGCAGAAATCTTTAGTGCACCTGCTCTTCTTTGGGAGGCATTTCAAGTGATAGAAAACTGTTTTTTGAAAAATGCTGCAGTTTAGACATTGACACAAGAGTTTTAAACGTTTTTGGCCCTCTCTATTATGACTAACAGGTAAGGATTTTGTTGTTGTTGTTTGTTTGTTTTTCCAAATTAAAAATGCTGAAATTTTAAGCAGTATTCACTCTTGTTTATTTCCCCGTCCCAGTCATCTTTACAGTACTACCAGATATCATCCATACTAACTGGGGGAAAGATGAGAAGGGCAACATCTTTTTTCTCATGAGAGTTTTTGCAAAAACTTTATTCTAGAAATATAATGAAGAAATCTTTTACACAGGAGTGTAAATAAAAATAAGTGAATGCTTTCCTTACTTTCTTCCAAGAAGACTGAGAGCTCTCCAGCAAACCTTCCCTGAGTCAGCAGAACAGGGAAACCCCATCCACCTCCACCTTTTTCACTCTGTATTACCCTTGCCTATCAAGAAATAGCTGATTTTACTAATGATTGCCTTGGGAAGGCATAGCTCTGGGAAGATATGCTATATTTTTCAGTTCTAAGAGACAACATGTGCGCTGGCCAGTATCACTCATATTCAACCTCTCATTGCTTCTCTCTAGCCCCTATATCTAAAAATAGTATGTTTAAACTCCAGCATTTCAAATACAGACATTTTAAGGTTATGTGACAAAGAGAAGTAAATGAGTTTTTTTTCCAGATCTATAGATCTATTTATTTTGAGGATGAGACAAATGTGGGAACCTATTTTTGTTTGAATACTTAGCTTCCTCTTGCTGAAAACTATATGCTTGCCATTTTTTTGAGGAAAAAGACTGTCCTCCACTCCCATTATTGGAAGAGTTCAAGGTCGGATTGATCAGTACTTTAATGAACCTGATCTAGTGACAAATGATTGGACAGGTGATCTTTAAAGGCCTCTTCGAACACAAACTATTCAGTGGTTCTGTGGTTCTGTGTTCAATGCCTGTCAATAATTGTATAGATTCATTATTTTCAGTATCTTATCATAAAATCCAAATCATGGTGCATTTCTAGTCATGCTGAAATCAGTCAGAGGTCCTAATTTGCCACAGCTCAAATCAACAGGAAAACTATACACTGGGAAGAGGACTTTCACAGTTCCTAATTATTACAATTTTACTTGCATTCACCACTAAACTTCAGTTTGAAACAACACTTTCTTAACAATGAACAAGTGTCTATAACAGTTGGAAGGGGGAAAAAATCAAAACCAGACCAACATGAATATTCAAAGCATAGATGAAGAGAACATATAATCATCAACATTGTATATACTGTGAACATAGTATTTGAAAGTCATTAATTTGTCCAATCTCAAAGTTTTCTGAAAGAAGAGTAAGACTCACAATAGTATTTCCAGCACTGAAACACCTCATGCAAGCATTTGCTAGGATTACAAGTATTTTTATGGCACCTTATTACAGAAAGCAGTCTAGATAGAATAAGATTTAAAAATTAAATAATTTCAAAAGGATAGAGGAAAATGACTATTTATCAAAATGGAAAATGTATAAACAGAATTTGTTTCTACCTGTTTTATTCCTGGTTGAATGCTGAAAACTTGAGAATGTTATTGCAGATAGAACTGTTTGAAGTTTTCTAAGTATTTTGGACGCTTATCCTACTATTCACAAAAATGAAACCATTTTACATCAGAAACTCCAATAGACTCTTGTGGCACTAGTAAACATCAGTCCTGCTTGAGTTAGTTCCACTTCCTTTCAGTAAATGCTTATTCATGTACAGCAATGAATTTTGCTAACACCAAAATATATGATTATGCCTAGCAAGCTTTTTAAGTGAAATTTTCTATTCTTGTCTAAATATGAAAAAGAAACCCAGTTAAAAGGATGCTGTAGTATAACTTGCAAGTGTTTTGGATATTCACTTATTTTGTTTTTAAATAGATTCTCTACAGCCCTTTTTAAAAGAATTTGGAAATGTAGTCAAAAATCAGCAACCCTGAGCAGAGTGAGTCATGACGAGAAAAAGAAGATGTGGATATTTTAGTCAGGCGACTAACCCGGTAGCTGATATTATTTGAAAATACAATCTTTTGATATTATGAGAAAAGGAAGACAACACTGATGAAATAATCTGGATAGAAGAAGAGAGTTGCTGCAGGAGGATTAAAGAACAATCCTTCACAGAAAAAACTGTCTTTGCATTATTTTTTTTAATAAAATATATTTTTTCTAATATCCTGAACCATTTGACATATTATTTGAATGGTTTTCATAATTAGTTTTACTAAATTTCACTGCGCATTTTTAATGAAAACAAATTAATAAAATTTTTTTTAACATTTAATTAAATTTTAATTTAGTTAAAGTCACCTTTAATATATTATTTCCAAGTCTTTATAGCATACATCAGTTTCCTTATGTAAGAAAAACATTATCTCCACCTCTGCACTTATACTGTATATATAGACATAATAAATCCCACATATTTTGAGAAACTGAAAAATTTCCCATTTGAAGGTAAAACATTATACCATTTCCTAATGTAAAACTTCTGGACCATGCATACTGACTCTATTGAATCTCTCTTAAAACAATCTACATTCATCTTTTCACTGGGTTTCAACATTCAGTATTTAACACTTTGGTAATCGCTTCCAAATGAATTCTTCAAAATTTAACATACTTTCTCAGACAAAGTCTTCTATTGAGTCAAGATAATTTTATTCATTGAAATAAATATGTTAAGAAAAGTATGTAAGAATAATTGCTAGATACATGGCCTGAAAACATATTTTCTTCCCTTTTTTCTGTTTGATCCTGACCTGTTTTAAGCTGATACATTACATGCACATAGGCATTAAAATAAGCAACACTTAAGCATTAAAAATTTATCTAGAAGAATATAAAATAAATATATATTTCTTCTTCTCTATAGTCCCAAGAAATGCTTTACTTCATGTTGTCTGTCTCTATCAACGTTAAGATTTTTTTAAAAAATGGGGAACCATGGGGGATTGATGACTCAAAGTATGAAATTAACCGCATTTTTGAAATGGAAGGGATTACTAAACCCTAACTAGTACAAAACCCAGCGGTATGGAGACATAAACCTTACCACTTCCATGTATTCAAGATCAGCAAAGTAAAATTGCTCCTGTAATTTTATAATTATTT